>JAYEVD010000533.1:0-212076 GCA_036346405.1 Phyllostachys edulis
AAATTGCTTGGATTCTGGTCTCTGTACAAGGGATCGAAGCAAACCCCAAAAGATAAAGGCCATCGTGCAAATGCCCTCAACCACGAAGAAAGAAGTCCAAAATCTCACGGGTGTATGATGGCTTTAAGTCATTTCATCGCACAACCGGGAGAAAAGGACTACCTTTATTCAAACTTTTAAGGAAGCACGAGGGTTTCGAGTGGTCGGAAGAGGCAAGCGCCTTTGAGGATGTCAAGAGATATCTTACAAGTGCTCCTATTTTAGTTTCCCCGAAACCAGAAGTGATGCTCTTAATTTATCTAGCTGCCACGCCACAGGTAGTGAGTGCAGTACTAGTCGTAGAGCGTGAAAACATCCAACGACCAGTTTACTATGTAAGTGAAGATTTGCACGGGCCTAAGGGCGTTACCCTCAGGTCCAAAAACTTCTTTATGCCCAATCATGTCTTGAGAAGCTGCGGCATTATTTTCAAAGACAAGATAATTATACCGTCCGAGTTTCCTTAGGAGTAATCCTCGAATAGAGAAGCAGGGACACATGTCTAAATGGTCGAAGAGAACTTGGGGAGTTTGACCTCCATTTTGTGTCGAATGACCATTAAATTGCAGATCTTAGCGGACTTTGTGTTGAATGGACAAAACTCGAACACTGTTGAGGATCCCCAATCGATTCCTATGACCGAGGGGCGATGTACTTTGACGGGTCACTTACTTTAAGTGGCTCGGGTCACTTACTTTAAGCTCTTCTACGACCAGTCTCTAGTCAATGTGGCTTACAGACATGTGGGCATAATCGACCAGGGAATATTCCGCACCATATTTGAAGATATAGGCAGTAAATTACGCTATTATTCTCTAGAATAATGGCACGAATGAACTCCCTGCCATGGTGATAACTGCCTCACGACATGGGAACGTTACTACTCCCACAATAATCTCTAGTAATAGCTTCATAATCTGGAACATTAAGGTGCCCTTTGGACTGGAAGAATAGCAGCACACTCCGAGCACTATAAAAGGCAAAATCATCGAGAAGGATCGGGAGGGCAATCGAAACACGATCAAGAGCACAAGGCGCACCATTCTAGTCTTTCTCTTGATATTGTGTCTGACATACTCAATACATACACACAGGAGTAGGGTTGTTATTCTCCTTGGGAGAAGGCCGAACTTGTATAAAAATCACCGTGTCGCCTCTCTCTCGTGATTGGAGCCTAGGGAACCCCCAAATCAAACAATCTTTACGTAAGTTCGGTTCTAAAATCTTGTGAGGCTCCCACCGGAATCATCATGGCACTTGCACTGACCCCCGTGCCACTTGATGCAACCCGTCACACCGAACCTCCTGTTTGGTCATCCTTGTCCATCTTGCGTCGTGCTTGAGTCCAATGACTTCACCTGGCATTCTCAATCGTTTTGGACCTCAGCTCTCCTAGTCTAGACCCGACCATCCTCGCCATTGACCATCGTTGACTCCAAACCACCTGCATAACAATAGACCAAGAAATCGATTCCAGACACATATGCATTCAAACCCGTGACTTTGGCGTAACCCACGAATTTCATCGCCGCCCTAGTGCATGAACAGGGCCTGGCCGGTCAGACCGCTTCCCATGGATGGTCTAACCACCACCCTAATCGTCGGTGGCCATTGGTCTAACCGCCAACCACTAGCTGGTTAAACCGCTCAAGAAAATTTCCCTAGGACCTAGAAAGTCCTATTTTGGATATTTCGGCAAAACTCTATCTACTTTTGTGTCGAAACTCCATTTTTCCACGAAACGTCGTGCAAACTCACCTCCTAACACTCCTACACTTGTTCAATCACATTCCTCAAAATTTAAAGGTTGACTTTTGACCGGTCAAATCACCACCCATGTCGATGTCTACCGACTCTAGCCGGTCGACCATCACCAAGGCGGTCAGGACTATCTATGCTTGTGATGAGTCCGAAACCATCCCAAAAATGAGGGTTTCTCCAAACGCCTCGATGTTATTTCCAATTGTTTAGCATACTAAGATTAAGAGCATATCCCTATGGCATCCACAATCTCCCCCTTTATGAACACATTGGCAACTTCCGAAAAAAGCAAATTGGAGATTGTTTTGGAAAATATACGCTCATTTTTGCACAAAGGCACAACTTGATCCATAAGCAAGAAAAAACCATGAAAATGACCAAGTTGGCTTGAGGAATGCTGAAGCAACTTAAATGAGACAATAGAGTGTATGAAAGCTTCAATTCAAGAGAGTGCACCAAAAATTCACTCAAGATCCATATGGAAGAGCAATCGTTCAATTTGACCTTTGATCATAGTGAGGTTTCAAGAAATGCAATTCAAGTCAAGAAATAACATTAAGAGCACAAGAATGCATCTGAGATGCTCCCCCCTCACGAAGATCTACCAATTTTAGGATTTTTTTCTATTTTCTCCCTCTTTCTTGCAATTTTCCCAAATTCTCCCCCGATTATCATTTTGTCTTATCTCCTCCTCCTTTGACAATTGAGTTATCAAGGAATCACACTTCCTCTCATCCAAGGATTTCAATGCCAAGGTGCATAGAAGAAGCATAAGAACGAGCATGCATAAAATGCAATGGAGTAGCTTTAATTTTTAGATTTCCAAGTTTTTTTAGTACAAGAAGCTTTGGAAATTAACCAATCATGAACAAGCTAGCATTTCTAAAATGCACAAGGTATATCAAGTATGAAAAGCTATCAAGGTCATATCAAGATATATATAGCCAAACTAAGTAAGATAACAT
Organism: Phyllostachys edulis; assembly: GCA_036346405.1. NCBI lineage: Eukaryota > Viridiplantae > Streptophyta > Magnoliopsida > Poales > Poaceae > Phyllostachys > Phyllostachys edulis. Next base: position 2,766 of record JAYEVD010000533.1, read on the forward strand.
AAGATGAAGCAATCAAATTTATTACAAGTTGTGTAAAGCTTCACAATTGACAGATCCAACTAAAGGTATCCTAGAATGAGCCAAGCCATGTCAAATGGTCAATGTGAGACAAAAAAAAAAAGCTACAATTGATCATTCTAGAGGCCATAAATTCCAAAGTGAATCATTTTTCTCAAAATAACTCAATCACCTATACTTCTACACAAATTGTGATATTTTGCATTTAGATAGCACATGTAGAAGTTGTTTAGAGGTCTATATCGAGAAAGCGAGTCCTGGACTAGGAGCCATCTAGAACTGCCTCCTAAGCTTCAACCGGGCGACAAATCTTGAAGTTCATGTTGAGAATTGACAAGCAGTCCCCATGAGATCGTCGAGATCATCAAACTATCTCCAAGTTCATGTTAACGACAAGCAATCTCGCGAGAGTAGTTTGGCACAGAATTAAGCACACATGAGGATCACAAAGCTTGCTATTCTTGAATTTTCAATTTGCACAAGATTAAGAGCTAAAGCTACTCCTGAGTTTGTAAGCAATGTAGGGATATTGGTAGGCTATGATAGCAACAATTCAAAAATTCTACCACATAAACAAGGAAGCCAAGCAAGAAGATGATCACAGATCATTACCACCAGATGCGCAGAGCAGTGGAAGAAGAGTTGGAGTAGCCTGGTCCAACGTAGAGCGTGTCAATGTAGTGGTCGTAGTGGATCGTCATGCGTCGAGCACGTCGATGCAGTGGTCGTAGTCGATCGTCCAGTGTCCTCGCGAGTCGATCGTCTCCTCCAGCAACCTCTGTAGTTCCTTATGAAGATCGCGGATCGTCCTCAAGAGTAACAGCAACTGCAGTAGTGCCTCTACGGTATCCACACGTCTAGGGAAGGAACAACCGTATGCTGGTGTGCTAACACCAAGTCACACGGCAGAGCTGTCAGGAAGATGGCGGCTAGGGTTTCGGTGGAGCAACTCTCATCAACTCACGCCACAGCCTCAAGCATCTCTTTATATAGTGCTCGTGACGGATCCTATCCGAACACGTTTGACGAATCATATCCGTACTAGTTTGTTCTAACCCGTTAAGTGTGTGACCCATTAGGTTTATGCGTAATCGGTTGTGACTTGGAAACCCTTTCTGACCACGAGTCGTTAACGGTTCCTAGCAGAACATAGCGATTCCCGAATACACACAAATTATATCGGACGAACCTTAATGCAATATGATCTACGACCAGGTCCTCATCACTTACGACCAGGTCCTATCTCTATATGACCAGTTCGTATTTGGTCACGACCAGGTTACGACCACTCTATGATTACATTCGACCAGTCTACAACCAGCTCGTATCTACATACGACCAGTCTGCAACTGATCGAACTAAGCGACCTACTCGTGTATTCTCCCTTTGCCTCACGATATCTGGTTAACTCCAGGTGAGATGTTGTGTCATCCATGGACTGTTCAATACTTACTCGATCGAGTGTCGGATAACTTCATGTGGTCGAACACTTCGACCACTAGTGGCATGGCCATGCACATTCTTTATCTGACCACAATGAGGGGCCCAGAGACATCTCTCTTGGTATGTTAGGAGGGGCAAATCCCATATCCGACTAGTCACATTCCTGTGCATGTTTCATAGCATACCCGAAAGCTACCTTTATAACTACCCAGTTACGAGCAACGTTTGGCAACCCCTAAGAGTGCTATTACACATGTAGGAAACCATGCTGATCTTAGGTCTAAGGATTATACATCATCATTGCTTGAGACCAACTAACGACACATAGAATCATAACAATCTCAATAGTGTCTCAAGGTGGGTCTTATCCAACACCATGTTCTCTAACATGTGCCCCATATTATTGGTTTGATATCTCCATATCCATGACACATGAAACATAGTCATCAACCAATACATATGCTAGTCTATTCATATGTGTTCTCATATGTTTCCGACCGAGGAGCGTTTAAGAATAATCATCGCAGAAATATAGAGTTTCACAATCAAGTCACATACTTGATAATAAATATTAAAAATATTATTCTGGGAACAAGATAACATATTATCCAATATTATGAGCATAATGAAATGTAATCATCTCTATGATTGCCTCTAGGGCATATTTCCAACAAGCAATACCTGACCCGAGCCACAAATGCCTAGGAGGATTAATGTAACATCCCAATTTTCTAGCCTTAAAAATATTTTTATTAGTTTAGCCTCTAGAAAATTCACCCAAGAATTTTATTTGAATTTTAAATCAAGCTTAATTTGGACTTTCAATAGAAAAACCATTTAATATGATTAGTGTCAACATCAACAATTGTCAAAACTATTTTATTAGAATTCTATGGGCTTGGATATATTTTCTAGAATTTTTTCGAGTGAATTTGCTATTTGTATTTTCTGTAATTTCTAAAATAGAAAATGTATTTAAAATCTCAGAATTCCAACCGGGCCAAATCTCTTCGGCCCAGTCCTATTTTTCCCTCACACGGCCCAATTCTCCAGCCCAGCCCACGTGGCCTTTCCTCCCGAGCCAGCCTGCTCACATGCGTTCCTCACCCTCGCTGACATGTGGGACCCACACGTCATGTCCTTCTCCTACCCCTCGCCTTTGTTCTCCTCACGTCGTGTCGCTCACCGCCGCCATTAGCGTTTCTTCGAGCTCCATCCGACAACGGCAAATGGCCTGCAAATCCCACGCTGATCTCGCCGATTAAATCCCTGATCTCTCTACAACAAACTTTGACTCTTATCTTCCGAATCACAAGAATCATCGTATGTCCTCTCGGTCCGAATCAAACTCCGCTGCTAAAACGGCTCCTTGGTCTCGGCCTTACCCTATAAAAGGGCCCCCTAGGATCACCTTTGTCTCCGCATCCCAAACCCCCAAGCATCCCCGCCCCTAAAGCTCTAACGCCGCTGCGATTTAAGGTTTCTGATTTTAGCCGAAGTTCATATTTTGCGAATTTCACTGCCGTCATTACCGCCTCATCAAAGTTGATCGCACCACTGAGTCCACCGTCGCTAGAGCTACCTCCAAAGCACCCTTCCACGCCGCCGAAGCATCACCGAAGCTCGATTCCGATAATACCGATCCTCTCTACCAAAGCTCAAAGCTCGTTGGCCACCGCTGATCTCGACCACCCGTGAGTGCATCAATAGAGTCGCACGCCGATCTCTGGCGTGTCTTGGCCAACATATTAAGTAGACTATCTCTTGTGAGTAAAATTGTACAAACTCTACAAAGTAGAAAACTCTTCCAATAGCCATGTCCACGGTCATGGACGTGCTAAGCAAAGCCACTCAAAGTTAGATTTTATATTTTGATTTAAAAATGATTTAACATAATGTTTTTTAGATAATTTATCAAATCGGGAAATTGGGCAGACAGCCTAGTGTTAAGGGGGTTTATTCATTCACCAATCGTGTATGGAGGTTTATCCTACACTCAAAATAATGATTAAAAATTAAAAATCTATTTCTAGATATAGTATAATTTCCTTGAAACTTAGTAAAGATATTTAAATTAAAAATGTCGTTTTATGCTATCTTAGCCATATAAGTCATCCTGTTATTGGGTGTAACTTGTGGAGTACATTTTGTACTAACCTTGCTTAATAAAATCATTGATCAAAGGAGGAGTATTGTGTTGCGAGTGAGGTCTTGGATGAGTAGGCTGTGCCCGAGATGATTGCCTATGGCATATCGTGTGGCCTACTACTACCTTAATTATGCTTTCCGCTATACTTTTCTTTAGGCCTTGTCCTTGTCCCCTTTTTTAATAAAACTCTCATATGATGAATAAAACGTGTGATATGTACTTGCTATCATTTTTGTTGAACTATGTACACTAGCTATTCCTGCACTAGTGTGGAAAAAAAGGATCTAGAAAGGTGGCCCTAGTGGCCAAGGTAGGACCCTGTCGCAGTCCTCAGGTGTTCATAAGCCCGCTCGTGGACTTTAGCGGAGACTTGATCAGGGAATATGTGGAGAAACATCTCCACCTGCTCCTTCGCAGCGGCCAGTCGAGCTTCATGTCGATCGTGCGAAGGAAGTGTGTGGAAAATAGTCCAAATGAGGTGGCTCATCTCTTCCATGGTCTTGGTGAGGTCAATTATTGCGTTTTGCTTGTCGGTGAAGTCATCGAGCCTTTAGATCGATGCTTTGACACGATCCACGTAGCTCGAGCGGACGATCTCCGTGATGATGTTGGTTCGTCGGTCCTCGGACACCATGATATTGGTCCGACTGAGTAGGAGGTGCAGTGTGCGGATGATCGCAGCTATGCTATCTGGTAGACACGGGGGCTGAGCACGGAGGAGGTCGCGGACATAATCATGGTCTGCAACCTGGCTCAGGCTCCGACCAGATAGCTGCTAATAAATCTAGGCTAGGTAGGATAGAACCATCAGTGGTAGGGCAGCGAAAGAAGAGTTTGAAGGCATTTCCCCCCTTTTGTGTTGTGTTTTTTAGTTTGAGTGTGTGTCTTGGAGTTTTTTTAGTGGGGGGAAGGCTTGGGTTTGTGTGAAATTCAACCTTCGCAAGATGATGTACTTATTTATAAGTCGTTTGGGAGGAGACGAAGAGACGCATTGGGAGATAGAGCGGTAGTGTTACGTTTTAAAAGTAAAGTCTTTTCACACACAGTAATTCCAAACAAAAACAAATGTCAGTAATGTTATTTCCATTATACAGTAAAACATCTACAGCATATCAGTACAACAAATCACTACAACAAATTAGTAGATTATACAGTAAAACAACTACAACATATCAGTTGCATTCTTTCTTCGATCAAATAAACAAAAGTAACCACTACGCGGAAGACAGTAATAGACTACTACTATGGATACAGTAACAACAAGTAGTAATACCACGTGATATTACAGCAAGAGACTTCATATATCACGTGAATAACATGCAACGCGAGCCGAATAGCATGCTCTGTTTCCAGTTGGCAGATGTAACATTGTATCACACATAAGACAAGGCAGTAAATGTGTTACTATATGGAAGTAAAAAAACATAGTTATTCAACACATGTTGTTGCCGCCGGACCCTACGCTAAGATTGTCTTTAGCATCGTCCTCTTCCGATTCATCGTCATGAATTAGTTGGTGGCGTGTACCGAACCTTCCTCTCCCTACTTCATACTTTTCCTTCCTTCCCTAGTTGCCCTTTGCCCCCCTCACCCTTTAGATGAGGAGTTTTGGGGTAGCGTTGGGCAGGGAATACTGTTGTGACCGGTTTTCAGGCCGCATATGCTGCATGCCCTCGTCATCTTGTTCCCCACCAGTGCAGAACTTTACTCTAGTTCGGCATTGGCTCGTTTGTGACCTTTGGTCTATGACAGAGGAGGTGCTGATGGATTTATCGTATCATTGTTAGCTTCACCAGGCTCAACAATCTCATGAACCACCAGGCCAATGTCGTTGGGTACGGTATGAAGCTACATCTGAAGCGCCTTGAGGACCTCCTTGTCTCTATCGTATCCAAGACTCGATTTGCACCCTAACCTCACAACGCCCACAGCCTCTGTCAGTAAGGTGGTGTGCCGATACATCTCAGTCATCCCATCGGGTCCGACCTGCATAAGGTCGTTTCTATTGTACGACAGATCCACCTTAGCATTCCTGTGTACCTACGAAGCACGTAGCGGCTGGAGATACTCTCGACCTGCAAGTGGGTGAACGCCCGCACTAGGTCCATGCAGAACAGCCCAACGGGCAGTAAACCGAAGATGGATTAACAGTAAATACGCTGTAGATGAGAGTAAAAATGACTATATGCATTGGACAGTACAAGTATAATAGTTGGAATAGTAACTACTAGCCCAGATACAGTAAAAGTAGCCGTGTGATCCCAACTTTTACATTCACAGTTGTAAGTACCCGTTTCCTCTTCGGCCATCACCTTGAAATCGTGTTGCAACTACACGGATGTCGTATATTGTTTCCCGTGAGACACGAGGAATAAAAAAATCTCGGGTTGTGTCTGCCCTTATGTGGAAGGTTGTACTGGAGAAGCAGGTCTCCTTGTACTCTTTGAACACAGCAGGCATGTACACCTTGCCCAGCTGCTCCTCGAACATGAGCAGAGTGGCTCTCACCGGTTGGCTCTGAGAGCACGCAAGACAGTATATATCATGAAGTAGGTACAGAAATGACACGAAGTAATGGCATACATGGGTTGTAGTAAAATAAGGAGGGGTGAGAGACATAGTAAAATTAGTCAGCTAGTAGTAAATCATAGGAGAAATTGAAGTAAATGCGTATGGAAATCACAGTAAACTTTGTGTTTTTTTGTTCACGTCTTAGTGGAGCAGTCGTCTCTGAGCCTCGAAGTGTTTCCTCTTCTACAGCACACGATGCATCTTCCGTGTGAATTGGTGGAGCGAAGTCATGTTATCCATGAAGTTCTATTTTACCATCTTGTTCATACTCTCGCTTCTCTGTGTGAATTTCATCCTACTCTGAGACATATCTTTGAAGTAGGACGCGATCCACCTTTCGCGTTGGTCATAGAGACTAGCAATGGTTTGGCTCCTATCGAGGTGATACTCTCTCACCAGATCCTCCCAAGCATTCTCGAACTCTCTCGGAGTAAGCGGATGGTATATGACTGAAACCAAATGCTCCTTCAGCCCGTTGTGCTTTGCTTATAGCTTATTCGAGTTACCTTGTACTTCTTCAAAGACGTACACTGCCTGACCAAGATCTTGTGTGTGGGGGAAGACATGCGAGATGGTAGTTGCCATGGCCGGGTCCTGATCTGCAGTATAATAAAACAAATTAGGCAATAAAACTCGTACAGAGATGCAGTATTTTTACAAACATTGACAATACATTCAGACCAGATACAGAGAACACCATAAAACAAACGTGCGTTAAGCAGTAAACTTGATCGGCATATGAAGTAATTAGGTTAGAACGGTATGAGAATCACTAGTTAGCATGTAGATGGGGTCCTTGCCATCCATGCAAGTCTGAAATGTCATGAACAACCATTCAAAGGATGTTGCCTTCTCAACACGGAGCAATGCGATGCCGAACATGGTGTTCTGCAAATGGTGGTTGCAGCCAACAAACATAGCTAGAGGCATCTTGTACCAGTTTGTTCTGTAGGTCGTGTTGAAAGTGGCTACGTCTCTGAAGTCAGCGTACTCTGTGCGGCAGCTCGCGTGGCTCTAGAAGACGTTTTTCACAACACTGTCACCGTCCATCTGCATGTCGTAGTAGAACTTGTTATTCTGCGACCGACACTCCTTGAAGAAAGCCATTAGCTTGTTCACATCGTCGGTGTGATCAGCGTGCATATTCATAGCCTTCCTGGGCTAGTCAATACAATGGATGGTAACTAACAGTAAATATACACAACATGGCAGTTAAAATGAGACTAAGAGGAAAACGATAAGTTGACACGGTCGTAGAAGTAATGACATGAATAAGGAAAGGATGGTAATTCATCAAAATTAGACAAGACAATGATGGAACACAGTAAAAACTTGTTTTCTAGGTAACACGCAGATGGTATGTTATGCTGTCCCCCATGCATCTATGACAAAACGTTCACCATAGCGTTGTGATGGACCCTGCCTGTTGGAAATATGCCCTAGAGGCAATCATAGAGATGATTGTATTTCATGATGTTCATAATATTGGATAATATGTTATCCAGTTCCTTGAATGAATCATTGGTTATGAAGATTAACAAGTATGTGACTTGTTGGTGAAACTCTTTTAACTCATATGATGTCGTTCTAAATGTATCCCTGGTCGGATGTCAATGGTCGGAACACCAACGACTCTGTCGACCAGCACATTGTATTGATTGATGACCATGTTTCACCGGTCATGGGTGTAGGGATATCAAATCAATAATGTGAACACATGTTAGAGAACATGGGGTTGGATTGACCCACCTTGAGACACTATTGAGGTTGTTATGATTCTATGTGTCGTTAGTTGGTCTCAAGCAATGATGATGTATAATCCTTAGACCTGATATCAGCATGGTTTCCTACATGTGTAATAGCACTCTTAGGGGTTGCCAATCGCTACTCGTAACTGGGTAGTGATAAAGGTAGCTTTCGGGTATGCTATGAAACATGCAGAGGAATGTGACTGGTCGGATATGGGATTTGCTCTTCCTAAGATAACAGGAGAGATGTCTCTGGGCCCCTCGTTGTGATTGGATAAAGTTAGTGCATGGCCATGCAACTAGTGGTCGAAGTGTTCAACCACGTGAAGTTATCCGACACTCGATCGAGAAAGTATTGAACACTCCATAGATGACACAACATCTCACCTGGAGTTCAACCAGACATCGTGAGGCAAAGAGAGCATACACGAGTAGGTTGCTTAGTTTGATCGATTCTGAGACTAGTTGTATGGAGATACGAGCTGGTCGTGGTAGTCGAGCGAAATCTAAAGTGGTTGAAACCGGTCGTGGAGGAGTTCTGAACTGAGTGCGTGGCCAAATCTGAACTGGTGGTATAGAGATAGGACCTTAATAAGTAAGTGATGAGGACCTGGTCGTAGATCATATTGCATTAAGGTTCATCCGATATAATTTATGTGTATTCGAAATCGTTATGTCCCGCTAGGAATCGCTAACCACTCGTGGTCGAAGGGTTTCGAGTCACAACCAATTATGCATGAACCTCTGGTCACATACTTAGCGGGTTGGAACAAACAAATGCAGATCACGATTAAGTCAAGCGTGTTTGGATAGGATCATCACGAGCACTATATAAGGAGATGTATGAGGTTGTTGGGAGGGAGGGTGAATGTAGCAGGCGAGATACACGAAAGTCATGAGTTGAGTTGTTCCATTGAAACCCTAGGCGCCATCTTCCGAGAGCTCGCCATGCGACTTGGTGCTAGCACACCAGCGTATGGTTGTTCCTTTCCTGGACGTGTGGATACCGTAGAGGCGCTACTGCGGTTGCTGTTACGCTTGAGGACGATCCACGATCTTCATAAGGAACTGCAAAGGTCGCTGGAGGAGACGATCGACCACGACCACTGCACCGACATGCTCAACACTGGATGATCGACTATGACCGCTACATCGACGCGCTCTTCGTTGGACTAGGCTGCTCCAACTCTTCTTCCGCTGCTCTGCGCGTCTGGTGGTAACGATCTGTGATCATCTACTTGCTTGGCTTCCTGGTTTACGTGGTAAAAATTTTTGATTTGTTGCTATCGTAGCCTACCCGTACCCCAACACTGCCGACCTACATGGTGCCGACGAGCTCAATCAGCAAGGGATCAAAGTTCTTGTGTGACTGCATGAACGCGACCAAGGATGACATCCTAGCGAGTGGATGGTTCTGCTCCAACACAACCCACTTGATGTGTACAGAACCATCTTTCGGGCTCTTATGCAGCTTCAGGAATGCCTTGCACCCAATCATCTTGGAGGTCTTGCTACGTTCATGCTCCTTGTCTAGCATGTAGAAGTCGTGTTTTCCCTCCAGAGTGCAACAGAACTCTTTGATCATTTTCATGCACCTGTTAATTCTGAGGCCAAAACTAGCATGTCGTGTGTACTGACAGTAGAACTGGTAAGCAACACCCTCACAATCGAACTTCATGCAGACCTGGAGCACCATATGGTTGGGGACGTCCTCGTCTTGATATCAGTAAAACACAGTTAACACGGTAATATAGAACAGAAAAGAAGTAAATGATACTAGATACAACAGTAAATTATTGAAGAGTGTAAACACAGTAAATGGATGTCATACTAGTAGTAAAAATGCACGCAAAGACCCGTAAAACACACATACGTGGGTGTACGTCTGATCGCCGTCAGGTGTCCTCATCTCGCTCAGAGAAACAGTGGGGGTGGCATGAGGACCGAGGCGTGGGGAGAGGATCCTAGTTATCGGGGGACTCTGACCCGAGTCAACATATATACGGTGGTGTAGCCATCTGTAGAGAAAACCTAGGTCATTTGCCATTTTTTGGGCACTACAATGTCGAGGAATTTGCATGTCTTTGGATGAAGATCGACCGACATTGGTGATGAAGAGCGAGTCTTGCCGAGCGGGGTTCCTTCGCTCGTGGGGATGCCTAATACTCATTATTGATGCAACTCATCGAAGGAGTCATCGAAAGGAGTTGTCGGAAGGGTGCACTTGGGGGGAGGAGGAACCGCAATGATCGAGCGAACGTGAGATGGAGGGGTGGGAGCGGTTGGATTTTATGATCGATTCACGTGGGAGCATGTTCTTTGGGATTGCATGGGATCGCCGCCTTTTTATGAGTCAAGTAAAGCACTTTTTATGGGAGCAGTAATTACATATGTACACAAGGGCAGTAACAATTCATGACATTTGCAATAGTACATATCGGAATAAGCGATAAACCACATCGCATCTGATAAGCAGATGCATTTAATGGACGATGCAATGAGTGAGTCGGCAGTAAAAATAGGTCGGGGATATGCATGTGCCTACCGGTAGTTATTGTTGGTTTGTCACCACCATGCTAGTGTTTTTTCCGAGAGTAACTTTACCGTCAACCACCGTCCAATCTATGGCGTATCAGTGGTTTGGTTTTACCATGGATTCCAGGAGTAAAAGTTTTTTTTACTGGCGATGTGGGTGACACACGTTCCTCTTTTACTATTGATTTCACCGCTAATCACTTTGATATCGGGATTTACTGCCAGATTAGACAATACGGAGACTTTTTACCGCCGATCGCATCGTGCGCGCGTGTGTTTTACCACCGATCCTATGGGAAAAGCGCGTAAGCTCGCGTAGCATGAGGGATCGTGGGCTGGCGTGCCGCATGCAACACGGTCCATGCACAGAATAGCTATCACTTGTATGTATATTTTAAAAAACTAAAATCACAATTCTATTACCATATAGAGACCTAATAACAAGCAGCAGCATTGTCAAGATGGACTAAGTTTAGAGGGTCCTTGTTTTTTTGGAGTTCACAGAGGGTCCTTATTGAGTTGTCGGTTAGGCAGAGAAAGGGTTCCATCAACGTCGTTTCTTATCGCAGTTTTTTCTTTTCTTTTCCTTCTTCACAATCAAGAAAGGGGCAAAGAGAAAAGAATGTCGCCTGCTTAATTCAACCGTTTGCTGCTTTGGAGTCAATTATTCCTTCAATCGTCTGCCTTTTTCTCTTCTTTGATTTTGGATTTGTCTCTCTTTGAGAAAGGGACGCTGGGCCTATCTTTCACTGCGGCCACGTGTTCATTTGGGGCTTCCTTAATGCTGTTCCGAATGCCATACCAATTTGGATATTGGAATGAGATATTCCGGTACCGATCTATACCGATGTACCATTTCGGAGTTTAATATAATAATATATATTTATAAGTACATATATGTTTCATTATATGCACACTAAATTTTACTTGTAATATTATTTCAAATATATAGTAGTAGAATCAAATATAACTTATAGTTCAACGAGTACAATAGACGGTATTATCAATTCTGTCGGTATGACTGGTATTGCTTGTATTGACCGGTATAGATGCTGGCATGACCGGTATTAGTCGGTATCGAACCGATATGACTGGTATTGACTGGTATCAAGACTGGTATAGAACGCATGGCTATTCTGTACCGATTTATGTGGCGAAATAGTACATACCGGTCGGTATCGATAAGTTTGGTTTTATGGCTTTTATTTTTGGGTGATTTGCATGGATGCCATCGTAAACATTCCAAACTGCACAAATGCTACTGCTTACTGCATGATTAGCCGCTGGCCCTCGGATTCCATATCAAGGACCTTGGTTTGTCAATGGTATGGAGCTCTAGGCCACTGCAGTTTGCAAATCCTTTTCTCCCATTGAAGCCGAGTTCCTGAAAGAAAGCCAAGAAAATTGTTTCTTTCTCTTCCTTCGTATTGTCCTTTTCAATGCTTGCCATTAAATGATGAACCAAAAAGGATTCGTTTTTTCGTGTCACAACCGAATACTCCTTTTTTCCCATTTTAAACAGTAACATTCTATGTCCAGTATTTTGATTGAAGCATGGAGGCCACAATAAATAGAGTAAGAATTAATTCCTTACGTGTCACTGACAAACTACATGATTCCTTATACGTCACTCATCGTAAGACTGACAAATGGGCTCTGGACCCACATGTCAATGAGATATCAGTGGTATATAAGGAACAAGCCAAGTTATTCAGTGGTAATGATGAACGGAAAATGATAAAAATCCTCTAGATGGACAGAACATATCCCTACTTGTTTTTTTTTAGAATTGTGGTGTATATGTACTTTTATTTTTTACTGATGGCATAGTAGGAATATTTTTTGGAATGTCTTTTATATTTGATAATTTTTAGTTTAACGATAGCATATATGAAATTATTCCTTTTAGAGAATATGCAATTATTCCTTTATGCCATCTAAATGACAAGAGAGAGTACCATCCATATGTAAACAACAATCTCAAGGAATTTGCATATATAAGATAAAACTTCTAAGTCTCTTTAGTGACATGTGTAACATCCCAATTTTCTAAGTTTTAAAATCTTTTGAGTAGTTCAAAGATCTGTAGGAAAATTTGCCCAAATTTATTTGATTTAATCAAGCTTAAATGGACTTTCAAATTTCAAAACAATTTAATATAATTAATCTGAACAACAATTAATTCCAAAACTATTTCATTTGAGTTCTTTGTGCTTGGAAATATTTCCCAAATTTTTCTGGAATTTTTTCAAGTTCTTTTGCTATTTTTAATTTGCCATTTGGATTTACTGGTATTTCTAAAATGCAAAAGCTATTTAAATTCTCAGGAAAACCAACTGGTCGAATTCCAAATCCCTAGCCCAACCCTATTCCGCTTTCCGTCCCAATCTCGTGTGGCCTGCCTTCTCTCTCTCCCGCCCACGTACGCGTGCATGGCCCACCTACCAGCATCACCTGCGCAGTTTGCTTCACGAATCTGCCCGAGCCGCAAACGCTGACGAGTGGGTCCGACCTGATCACTGTTTATCTTCTCCGAGTCAGGGACAACTTGGACTTCTTTGTCGTGGGCCTTTCTTGGCGTGCGTGCTACGGACTCTCTAATGAACCACGGAGGTCCTGTTCTGGCCCGACATTTCGATGAGAAGATAAATTCGGTAGTAGTCACTCAACTCTCACGATCTAGGGTACGAACTCGCAAGGCTCGAAACCACGCAATCACTGAATTGCTCAACAAGTCGTTATCAACCATGCACGAATACCCGGATGACTTGACCACGAAGGTCGATTCATGCATACACTGAAGAAGCATGCAAGAACAAGATAAATAGCAATCTGAAATTACAAATAGGATTGAAATATTTGATTTAAGTTGGGATTCGAATAAGGATCTTGGTGGGTGGTCTAGTCGACACACGCAGAAGAAACAAGTTGCAATGAAGGCAAACTAAACATAAAGCGAAATCCAAGGAAACTAGAGGGTTGCGGCCTCCTAAAATAGTGGGAAGGGGAGCCGCACATAACTAGCATAGGCGGGGTGGTACTACTATTTATGTGAACAGTGCATGCCCCCTAGGTGGCCGGCCGGCATATGGGCCAAGTTGAGTACGATTACAAGGCCCAATTTGGCCCAAACAGGTGATACGATATTTTCTTTTGGCGATTCTAATGTGCACAGAAGGAATTTGCAAGTGAGGCTAGATCCGTTGGAAAGAGGACGAAATAAGCTTTCCATCAAGTACTCGTGAAGCTCTAACGGACTCCGTATGTAAAAGTTATGCACGTTTGAATTCAATGCTGTCTCCGGAGGCCGAACTGGATTCCAAAACGTAACCAGCTTGAACTCTTGCTTGGCACGTGGAGTAGCACCATGGTATGTAGACATAGTACCATGGCATGTAGACATAGCACCATGGTATGTAGACGTAGCTCGGACCAATTGGGTAATATGGCATTGCAGTAGCCAAAAGTTCTATCGGAGACGATGTGGTTGAAGTAGAGGATGCAGTGCAACAGGTCGAAGTAGTGGTTGCATCCTTACGGTCGATGTCCTCATCATCCTCCCTTTCTTGAATTTGAGTCGTCCTCAACTCATTCGTTTTCTCCAAGTCATTACTCTCCTGCAAAAAGTTAGTAGCAACAAGAGGCAAAGAAACATGCATTTCTTCTAACGGACACGGAAATTCTTTGCAAATCATAGTATGACATTCAAATTCATTTTTTTCCATGTCAATGCAATCAAATTTTGTAGCTAACATAACAGGAGCTTTCAATTTAATTTTACTTGGAGCTATAATCTTATGATCAACTTTTGTCTTCTCCTTACTTGTTCTCTTAGTTGTTTCTAATTCATCCTTTAATATGGCAGTAGGAGACATTAGAAGCAAAGTGATTTTCTTTTCTTTATACATGAAAGAATAATGATTAGATCTACCATGATGTTCAGTATATCTATCATATTGCCAAGGTCTACCTAATAATAACGAGCATGCTTGCATAGGTATGACATCGCAATCAATATAATCATGATATGATCCAATAGAAAAATGTACGTGCACAAGTTTAGTCACCTTCAACTTACCACAAGAATTTAGCCATTAAATGTAGTAAGGATGAGGGTGTTGAGTTGTGGTCATGCCAAACTTCTCGACCATGTCTATGCTAGCAAGGTTGTTGCAACTTCCGCCATCAATAATGACTCTACATGAACGTTCCTTGATGACGAACTTGGATTGAAACAAAGTGTGACATTGATTTTGTTCAGTAAGCTCCATTTGAGCACTTAGCACACGCTGGACAACTAGGCTTTGGTGCTTGTCAGATGTCTCATGGCCTAATTGTTCTTCCTCAGTTTCATCACCTGCATTATTAGTTGCAACCAAAACATGTTCTTCCTCAATATCGCTAGCTGAAGTGTACTCACCATTGTCCTTGACAAGCAAAGCTCGCTGACTTGGATAATCTTGCATCAAGTGCCCAAATCCTTTGCAACGGTGACATTGTACATCTATGGATCGCCCTGTAGAAACAACGGAAGAAGCACTTTTTGTGGGGACTTATACCTTTGCTGATTTGCTTGCATCAGGGACATGTGCAGGAGTGGAAGGAGCAGCAGGGGGCACACGGCTTGAGGAGGGTGCATCACGACTAGAAGTGGAGGAAGGTTCCATGTGTTGTTGCTGCATTGGCCGACTTGCAAAAGATCCTCCAATATTGCCCCTAGAATGAGATTGTCGACTCTGCACTTCTCTTTCAGCTTTGCAAGCAAGATGGAATAAACGGGTAATAGAATTATATTCTTTATAACCTATAATATCCTTAATTTCATGGTTTAAACCTCCAAAAAATCTAGCCATCTTAGCATCTTCAGTTTCTTCTAAACCACAACGCAACAAACCAATTTGTAATTCTTGATAATAATCCTCTACAGAACTACTACCTTGTCTTAAGTGTTGCAATTTATTAAGCAAATCACGAGAATAATATGAAGGCACAAATCTAGCTTGCATAGCTCTCTTCATAGCATCCCAAGTTCTAGGTATGTTTCGTTCATTACGGCACAATTCAACCCACCAAATAGAAGCAAAATCTGTGAACTCACTAGTAGCAGCCCTAACCCTTTTATTGTTAGGAAATTCATGGCATGTAAATTTTTGGTCTATGACTAACTCCCATGTGAGCTAAGCATCAGGATCATATTCATCGGCAAAAGAAGGCATAGTGAATTTAATTTTACCAAGTGAATCATTACGGTCACGTACCTCGTGTGGTGGATCTCTTCTCATACCTTGTCGATTGAAGCGTCGTTGCCGGTGATCACGATCATTGATGGGATTGAAACCACCATCGGACTCAGACGTCAGCGATGTAGTTCACATCTGCTTCTTCCACCTCATCTGCCCAAGAGCGGGTAGCAGGTGGTGTGCGACGAGCAGGAGGGCCCTCCACTCGTGGCTCATGATCATGGGTCCTGTTTTCGGCAAGTGGCTGACGTTCGAGGAGTACAACGCGTGTGTGGAGTGCCGCGAGGTTGTCGTTGATCTTATCCAAGGCATCGCGAACACTCTCACTGAGCGAGTGCTCAATGTGCCGCAGGAGCTCTCTCGTGCGAGGTGTGAAAGATCCCTCAACAGTATGCCCCAAAGAGTGGTCGTTATTGTTTCCACCATGTGTAGATCCGTGTAACCCTACCATCGTTAGTAGAAAACAAAGAATAAATCACAGTGTATATGTCCCTATGAACTACTAGGTTCTGGAGTTTCACAAGTCACTCTCTCACAACGCCTTACCAAGTTCTTACAAGCTCTTACCAATGTAGCAAGGAAGTGATACAACCGGTGGTTGGTTCGTGATACTCTCACTTGCGATTAGTCCAACGATTGCGAGGAACGGTACCTATTGAGTTAGTAGGAAGTGGAGCTCAGAAGGCTTCAATATGGTAGCAAGGATCAGTAATAATCAAATCAGTTAATGCAACTTGAAAAATTGTTCAATGTATTAGTCAACGTTGCTGATCCTAGCCTAATCAAAGCTAGCTAATCAAAGTCCCACTGAGAGATGTGCATGTACACACCTGCAACGATAAATGTGACTTGATGTAAGCAATGAGAAACCTCACACAAGTGCTAGGAGAGACACTAGCCACCAACTCAAACTTCTGTGAATGGCACAAGATTGTTTGCACGATGTAGAACACAAAAGACAGCAATATCGGTGCAATGCAAACAACACTCTAGATTGAGCAGAAACAACAGCTAGTCTCAAATGAAGAAAAAACAAAGTTTTATATGGCTTATATATGCTTGTTTGAAAGTTTTCGATGAGATCTACAACTTTCCAGTTGAGGCGAACCCCAAATTCCGAATGGAAGATTGTAAGAATCGGCAAAAACAGAAACCAAAAACTTGCTACGTGAATTCGGGGCCGAAGATGGCCGATTTTGGGGGTCTTTGAGGGTTAATAGCATAGACAGGTCATTTGTATTGGATGCGCGCCGTCGTTAGCTTTCCAAAAAGTCCAAAAACGTCGAATTCTGACTCTGTATACAAAAGTTATGCCCGTTTTACTAAAGGTGTGTCAGAAACAGACTCGAATTCGTTTCGGCCTCAACTTGAAACTGCTATATCTTTTGATCCTGTAGGCCAAACGTGCTCAATTTTTTTGTGGGAGCCTAAGGCTATATGAAGAAGGGCTCCACCAATTTTCACTAGATTTGGCAAAAGTTTGATGCCTGTTTCAATTTTCGGAACAGATTCACCCTATCTCCTTTGTTTTTCTTCTCTTTTTTTTTCTCATTCTGTTTTTTTCCCATTTCACTTGACCCGAAATCAATTTCTCTTTTGTTTTCTTCCTTCCTGAAACCAACTAGGGCTTGTCCCTTTCTTGCACACGGAAACAAACTGTTCAGCCAAACCGAATTGGTTGGAGATTGAAACCGAACTGGAAACCAATCTGCTTGGTGGTTTGGTTGTCGTGGCATCGAAAATCAATGGCGGCAGCACACAAGGGATGGCCGTGGCAGCGGCGGCGGCAGTTCTGGTGGCTCTGATACCACTTGATGAACCACAGAGGTCTTGTTCTGGCCCGATCTTTTGATGAGAAGATAAATTCGGTAGCAGTCGCTCAACTCTTACGATCCTGGCTACGAACTCGCAAGGCTCAAAACCACACAATCGCTGAACTGCTCGACAAGTCGTTATCAACCGTGCATGAACACTCGGATGAACTGACCACGAAGGTCGATTCCTGCATACACCGAAGAAGCACGCAAACTGCAAATAAATATTTGATTTAAGTTGGGATTCCGAATAAGGATCTTGACTGAGTGATCTAGTCGACACATGCAGAAGTTACAAGTTGCAACGAAGGCAAACTAAACATAAACAAAATCTAAGGAAACTAAAGGGGGTGCGGCCTCCTTAAATAGGGGGAAGGGGAGTTGCACATAACTAGCATAGGCGGGGTGGTACTACTGTTCATGTGAGTAGGCCGGCATATGGGCCAAGTTGAGTATGATTACAAGGCCCAAATTGGCCCAAACATATGATATGACATCTACGTTTGGTGATTCTGATGTGCACAGAAGGAATTTGGAAGTGAAGCTAGATCCGTTGGAAAGAGGATGAAATAAGCTTTCCATCAAGTACTTGTGGACCTTCAACGGACTCTGTATGTGAAATTTATGCACGTTTGAAGTCGGTGCTGTCTCCAGAGGCCGAACTGGATTCAAAAACGTATCCAGCTTGAACTCTTGCTTGGCATGTGGAGTAGCACCATGACATGTAGACATAGTACCATGGCATGTAGACATAGCACCATGGTATGTAGACGTTGCTCGGTCTAATTGGGTAATATGGTATTGTAGTAGCCGAAAGTTCTATCAGAGACGATGTGGTTGAAGTAGAGGATGCAGTGCAGCAAGTCGAAGTATTGGTTGTATCCTTAGGGTCGATATCCTCATCACTCTCCAGGCCCCCCGTGTATATAAGGGGAGGTTTCCCTTTCCCTACGCATCCCAGTGGCGCCGTCACCGAGCCAAAACCCTAACCCTAGCCGCCGGAATCGCCGAAGAAGCAAAGCCGCCGCCGCAAGCTTCGTTGCCGTCTTCCGTCGTCATCAGTGCACCTCAAGCTTTACCATCACCACTATCAGGTTCATAAGGATGAGATCTACCTTGTCATCACCTTCACGTTGCTGGAGCGTCACCGGAGCTCAATTTCCATCAACACCCAAACCCTAGTCACCGCTTCGACCACGCCGCCGGCCAACTCTTTCAACCCCTCGCCTTCCTGAGTACACTAGTGAGTTCGTCATCACCTCAACAACCCGTTGCACACCTCTGTGTCCACCGTCGTAGCCCAGAACGTCGATGACCCTCAGGACCCGAGCACCACCGCCACCACCGTCGTCCACATCACCACTTCACTTGCGTGTCGTCCTAGTTAGCATCACGTGGCACGCACGTCAGCGCTGAGTCAGCCACTCTCGCACCCAAATCCAGATCCAATCCCATGTAAATTGAGTCTACCGTGAACTTAGCCACTGCCAAGTAGGCCCCACCAGTCAGATCCACTGTTCGGTAGACCAATGAGCCATACACTCATAGACTGGAGCCATAGACTTGGTCCATAGACCCCGAGTCCCACATGTCAGCCTCTGTTTCTAATTTTACAGATTTTCTTTAATTCTAAAATTTGTTGCTGACATCATGCTGATACAATATTTCAGAATTTCCTTTAGAAAGAAAATTCTGAAAGTTCAAAATAGTAAATCATTTCTCTTTTTCCTAGGTTTAGATCTTCCAAAAGCCTGTTCTTCCTCATATGAACTCCGATTGAACCCATTCAAAATTTTAAATTCAAGCTCTACCTTCCTGAGATTTTTATTCAGTTTTTGGAGTTTATTTATCTTCCTGTTTTGTATTTATTTGGTTATTTGCTTTCATTTGTGAGTAGATGTTGATACTTTGGAAGCTTTTGAGGAAGGACAAGTTGATCAGGCTCAAGACTAGTATCAAGACTTGTTCCAAGGCAAGTTGTACCTTTGACCATATTAAACCTAGTTTTTCAAAATTACCTTGATTTAAATTATTGCATTTTACTTTAAGTATTTATTTAAATATTTTGGGATTAGTTATACACCAATTTGATTATATCCACTTTGCTCATTGTATTACCATGATCTTTTGTCACCCTAGTTTGGTTAATTACTAGTTAGTATTATCATAACACGAATGTGGGTTGGTTAGATGCGAATAGTTTGCTAAGCCATGCAATGAGTCATTGATATCATTTGAGTTACAAATATAAACTTAACTAAGTGATTATGGAACTTGTGTAAGCGTATGCGATATCGTTACTCGTTGATGGCATGTGTTGCACTTAACCAACGGGGTGGGAAAAGATTTAGACTGAGGCAAGTCGATGGAAGTGTGCGATATGGTGGAACTATGGACTGAAAAAATATAAAATCTTAGTAATGTAGTTAGAAATTGGCAGTCTCGCCTTGGTCAACTAAGGACTTAACTTTTTGCACCATTGAATCGAGCCTGGCTGCACAACCATATGCACGATGGGACGAGCCTTACTTAGTAAGTTATGGAATCTTGGCATTGATTACTCAGACATGTAGGATAGACTATGTGCGGGGTGGAGATGTGGACTACTCTAAAAGTCACATCGATGGACAGTTCGCCACTTCTAGGTCCAACGGTTTGCATTGTACCAAAGCGCTGTGGTAGGGTTGGTACAACGGTAAAACATATCGGGAGGGTCAATCATTAAGACGAAGTTTCGGAAAGGTTTTATTATGATTAGTGCTAGCTATACTAGTTATATCGTGTGGGTAAAGTGAACTACCTCTACAGAGTGTTAATTAATCTATTTGAATAACCGTGTCCGCGGTCATAGACATACTCGGGGATTTCACATGATGGGTGGATTTTCATAAAAACAATTGGGAAGGGGCAGCTATGTGGGGACACTTATACAGCTGTGTGAAAGAAAATTATTAGGTTATGGAAGCTTTATGAAAATACTTGTTAAAATTATTATCGTTATTTGTTTTAAGTTATGCTTTCAATCTATTACTTGTATTCAATTGCAAATGTTGTATTTTTGCAAAATAACCACATAAGCCATTTCATTTGGAATAAGCCATCATCTATAATTGCATTCTGTGGTACAACTTGTTGAATACTCGGAGTTCTCATTCTTACTGCGATCATTCAGCTGAAGTGGATGAATCGTTGCTTCGCCGAGGAGGAGCTTCACGAGGATGGTGATCGCTAGGTCTTGATCGATCGGTTGCTGTGGCAAGTCGATGGGTATCCATTGAGTTGCTTTAGCTCGTTGTTGTTTCTTTATTTAGTGTCGGCCTTGCATGGCTTAATATTGTAAACTCGACCATAAGGTCATAACTCGCTATTTATTTAATCAAATTAGTCATTTATTCTTATATTTGTCTTATGTGAAATGATATTCATCTATGTTGACACTGTGTGTACTAGTGTAATTTTGGACTAGTGCATTATACACAGATGGTGCAGAAGTGCATTTTTTGGTCCCGACAATATGACACCTAATAAAACTGAAATAAAAAAATAGAGTGGATTGATATTACTAGTGCACAAGGATGGCATGCACAAGAATAACAAAAATTTTAAAAATATGAATTATTACGACTATGCATGCGAGCTTAACAACAAATAAAAAAAATCGGTTATTGAAAATAACCAGTTTAGACTGACAAGGGTTGAGTTGGGTTTGTTACCGAGGAGATGAGAGGAGGGACATCAACAGTGTATTGTCATATGAGGTTGGTCAGTCTCTAGGGTCCTAAGGAGATTACTTTCTCCCTTCAGAATATATTTGATTCTTGCCAGATGAGGTAGGGCAGAGGGGTTCTTGCATTGTCAGTGCCAGATCTTCCTTCATCGTATTGGGGGTTTTTTAGGAAGAAAGTGAGTACTTTCTTTAAAAAAACTGCCATAACAAAAAGTAGCAATTATGTCCTCATTTCTTCTTTTGGGCCTTTTAGACAGGCTTAAAAAAAGGGAGTTTTTCTTTTTACCAAACACCGAAGGAAGGTTATGCACCTCACTCGCACCAAGAGGCTCATTGTCATCCATGAATCTTACCCCCAAAAAAAAAACCATATACTCTTCCCTCTACCAACTTTCTTGCAAATTGTTTTTTCTTTTTGTGATTACAAAGAAGACGCACACACATGCAACCTCACAAAATTCCAATTAAAATGCACTCACATGTGCATAATAGGTGGATACTAGGATTTAAACCTTAGTGAGTCGTGCCACAACTCTACCACCGCAACAAGCAGTGGTTCCCAACTTTCTTGCAAATTGTTAATCGTGCCAAAAAGAGGAACACTAATCAAGTTTGTTGTTCAAATATTTCTTCTTTGAAAAGATGTTTCCAATAGAGAAGATGGATGATTTATGTCAATTGGTTGTACCAAAAGTAGAAATTGCTCTAGCAATGTCAATGTGCAATGGGTCGATACCAAAGTTAAAAACACATGTCTCTTTTTGTGCAAGTCCTAATAAAAATTTTATATAAATTAATAAGAGATAAAATAATTAAAGTTCACTCTCCCATAAGGTAATGGTCTCTTCTCTTCATTTTGGTCCATTTGGTCAGAAATGATTAAAGAACGAGACTGTGTGGGAATAGCTGATCCTCGATCACCTGCATACATGCGTACATTAATCCGGTTAATATGGAACAAACAATTAATGAGGAAACTTGAACTTTTTTAGCAGGAAATTACACATACACCAGTTTCATATTTTTAATTTCTGCTTAATCCTACTTTTTTGTTACTTAAAGTTTTAAATCACACACTATTTGTAGCATAAAATTTCTAATTAATCTAAACATGTTAATTTCTGCGTGATGATGTTATTTCCCTCCTTTCACTACTACAGAAATGCTAATATCGACGCCTTTGATCACGCACGGTTCATCGAAACCGTCTCAGATAAACACAATCTCGCAGCGGTTTTTGTTACCCACCGTCTGTGTTATTCTCAGCGCTAAAACCGCTCAGTGAAGATGTCATATCACGAGCGGTTCATGTTTGGAACCGTCAGTGATACTTCACGAGCGGTTCCAAATATGAACCGCTCGTGATATTACACAATATCACAGACGGTTTGTTTTTAGAACCGTCTGTGATACTTCACAGACGGTTCCAAACATGAACCGTCTGTGATATTGCCCAATATCACAGACGGGTTTTGTTAAAAACCGTCCGTGATAATTAACTCACCACAGACGTATATATATAGCTCCGCCTCCCCGGCCAAAACAGATATAGTCTTCTTGATCTCCATATCTCTAGGCGCTACGATAGGTCCATCGCCGTTCCGTGCCCGGTTTGAGTACATCGCCTCACCTCACTGAGCCGGCCTGGTCCATTTCAGTTGTATATTGTCGCCGAGGAGCTTGCCGCCGTCGCCTCTGTTCACCGACGGCGACCCACCCGCCTTGGACCTTCCCGACTTTCATTGACACCTTCCTCGTGATCGAGGTGAGATCTTTCAAGCATAAGCATCCTTTAATTTGAGTAGTTTCAGCGTTTCGCGAAATCGCTAGTTTCAGCGCCTCCATGGGACATCGTCCGTCGGTTCGCCTCGGCGAGACCTTAGGGCCGAGAGCCACGACTATATAGCAATGCGATGTCACCCTAAGCCCGCTTTGAGCTTCAAATTAATTAATCCTCTTGTTTTTAATCATTTAGTTAATAAACTAACGAGTCTATGACATGTGGGATCGCCATAGATTTTATAAATAAAATCATGAAATAAAAATGAGTCAGCGACAAGTAGGGCCCACATGTAAGTTAATAAAATCGAAAAAATGAAAAATGAAAAAATCATAATTAAGCCTCGGAAAATACGCTTTGAAAGTCATCACCCTTTTATTTATTTTCGTGGTTTTCAATACGAACCGTGTGATGGACCGAAGTTGGATGTACACCGAGAACCGTGTGAGTGAAGAGTACATTAATGGCGTGTCTGCTTTTACAAGAGCCGCCGAGGAGGATATGTTGAATAAAGGCGGAATATATGTCTTGTCCATGCATTGATTGCGAGAATCGAAGATGTTTAACAACCGAGCGCAGATCGAAGCACACTTGATTGAAGGGGTTTCAAAAGGGTTATACATGTTGGACCATCCACGGTGAAGAGCATATTATCTGAAGTCAACGATATGCATATTATCTGAAGTCAACGATATGCCGCGAATGTCGATTGTGGTTCCGATTCGGATAGGCCGCACGATGACAATCTAGATCGGATGCTTCATGCGATATGGAACCGTGATGAGAGGGAGTATGTTCAATTCGGGCGTGATGGAGGACTCGGAGAAACCTTTGTTCCCGGCCGCAAGTCGGAATACACAAGGTTGTCATCCGTGCTTAAACTGCTGAAATTGAAGGCAAGCAACGGTTGGTCCGACAAGAGTTTCACGGAGCTGTTAGGTCTCTTAGCGGACATGCTTCCGGAGGGAAATGAGTTGCCCAAAACCACCTACAAAGCCAAAAAGGTTCTTTGTCCATTGGGAATGGAAGTAGAAAGAATACATGCATGTCCGAACGACTGTATCCTCTACCGTAACGAGTATACAAACATGCATGTATGTCCGGTGTGCAACGCATCCCGATACAAGCGTAAGAAGCAATCAGATGACGACGAGGGAATCGAGGTGAAGAAAGGACCTCCTGCTAAGGTGGCGTGGTATCTTCCTGTAATTCCCCGTTTGAAGCGGTTTTTTGCGAACCCAAAGAATGCAAAACTGCTGTATTGGCACTCAGAGGAGCGTAAGAATGACGGAAAGTTAAGACACCCTGCTGATTCCGCCCAGTGGAGAAACATCGATAGGAGGTTTGCAGACTTCGGTGCGGAACCGAGGAATATAAGGTTTGGATTGAGTACAGATGGAATGAATCCTTTCGGTAATATGAGCAGCCGACATAGCACTTGGCCCGTGACGCTCTGTATCTACAACCTTCCTCCTTGGTTGTGTATGAAGCGGAAGTATATTTTGTTGTCGATACTTATCCAAGGGCCGAAGCAACCTGGGAATGATATTGATGTGTACCTAGCACCATTGATGGAAGATCTAAAAATATCGTGGATTGAAGGGTGCATGTATGGGATGCGTAAACGAGAGAACTTCACTTTACGTTCCTTGTTGTTACGCACCATAAATGATTATCCCGCCCTTGCTAATCTGTCGGGCGAGTACAAAGGGGCCAAAGCACTGTACTCACTTTGCTTAGATGATACCCGAGTGTGTGGCTGAATCACTCGCATAAAACCGTGTACATGCGTCATCGTAGGTTCCTTCGAGGGCTCACCCATACCGCAGATGAAGAAACAATTGACGGAGAGAAGGAGGACAATTCAGCTCCAAGGCATTTAAGCGGAAAAGAGGTCTATGATATGGTTAAGGATTTAGATGTTGTGCTTGGAAAGGGATGTAAATCGAGGACAAGTAAGAAGAACATGTGGAAGAAGAGATCAATATTTTGGGACTTACCTTATTGGGAGCACCTAGAAGTTCGCCCTTTGCATCGGCGTCATGCATGTAGAAAAGAATGTATGTGATGACTTGATTGGTCTCTTCTTGAACATTCGTGACAAAACAAAAGATGGTGTCAACGCATGCGGCTTGACTTGGTTGATATGGACATCGGACTGAGTTAGCACCAACAAGGACCGATAAAGGACGAACGTACCTTCCCCGCTTGTTACACTCTGTCCAAGGCCGAGAGAACCGAATCTGTGCGGTGCTTGCATGGCGTGAAAGTTCCGTCCGGTTACTCGCCAACATGAAGAAACTTGTTTCGATAAAAGATTTGAAGTTAATTGGCATGAAGTCTCATGATTGTCATGTGTTGATGACACAAATGCTCCTTGTTGCAATTAGAAGTATTTTGCCGATCAAGGTCAGAGACAATCATGAGGCTGTGTTATTTTTTAACACAATTGCTCGAGAAGGTCATCGATCTCGAAGGACTAGATGCTCTGCGGGGCGAGGTGGTAGCGACACTATGTGATCTTGAGATGTATTTCCCTCCGTCGTTTTTCGATATCATGGTCCATCTCATTGTTCATATTGTGAGGAGATAAAGATGTGCGGGCCCGTGTTCCTCGTAGCATGTACCCGTTCGAGAGGTTCATGGGAATTCTCAAGTCATATGTACGAAATCGATCTCGGCAGAGGGCAAGATCGTCGAAGGTTATGCAACCGAAGAGGTCATTGAGTTACGCCTCGATTACATGGCTCAGTCGAACCGATGGGTGTGCCTCGATCTCGCCATGAGGGGAGGCTCGAGGGTATCGGGACCATCGGAAGGAAAGCAATCACTCCAAATATGGATCGTATGCTCAAGCCCATTTCATTGTCTTGCAACACATGGTGAAGTGTCCTCAGATATCGACCAAAGACAAGGGCGTGCTTGACAGCAATGAATCCATGCGGCGGATGTTTGGATCACGAGACAACACAATGCAGCGGTTCAACCAATGGTTGAAGGAGCGACTTGCTAGGAGCTCGTCAAGTGATATGTTGACATGGTTGGCAAAAGGGCCAACATTTACTGATTGTAACATGGCGAGGATCGACATAAATGGGTACACATTCTATACGCATGCTCGGGATATAAAAGCACTAACGTAGCAGCGGTGTCCGCATAGATGCATTCAAGATGCCGATGGGTGAGGAGCTCCTACTATGGGCAAATAGAGGAGATATGGGAGCTCGACTACGTGCTTTTCAAGATCCCCTATTTCGGTGCCGTTGGGTCCATCTCCCACGGTGAAGGTCGACAAGTGCGGCGTCACTACCGTGGACCTCGAGCGTGTCGGATACAAAGACGAACCGCTCAGATCTTGGCTAACCAAGTTGTTCAAGTCTTCTATGTTACCGACCGGCAAATAAGAAGCGCCACGTAGTTCTTCATGGAAAAAGGAGGATTGTCGGAGTTGAGAATGTAGTGGGCGAGGAAGAATACAATCAATTTGACGAGTTGCCTCCTTTGGAAGCGGCATAAGGGTCGAGGAAGAAGAACATGGCGAAACTAGCTACATCTGCGTCGATCATCATGAAGGGCTAATTTTTAAAGATTAATTGAACAATGTGTGTATATGTACTATATACATTACGATGATCATGGTTAATTTTAGTTCATTTGAGTTAATTAATTGAGATTTGTCTTGTGAAATGGATGTGATTGTTTCTCAAATGAATGTGAATTGGATGTATATACATGTACTTGTTGTCTTTTACGCTTGTTTCAGAGGGCATGGCTAGCATTTCTGAGGCTAGCCAATAAGCAAACGATCTAGATATTAACCAATACAAAATAATATCACGAGCGGTTTGAACTACGCATCGTCTCACATGTGTATCACAGACGGTTGTTTATCAAATCATGCATGCTACATATATATCACGACGGTTGTTTATTAACACCGCTCGTGATACATCATATATCACGACGGTTCTAACTTAGAACCGTGCGTTATACTACTATCACGCAGCGGTTCTAAGTTAGAACAAATGCGTGATAAATCATATCACAGAGCGGTTGTTTATTAAAACCGCTGCGTGATTCATCAATATCACGAGCGGTTTTTATTAAAACCGTGCATGATATCACATATCACGAGCGGTTCTAAGTTAGAACCGGGCGTGATGATAATATCCTGAGCGGTTCTAATTTAGAACCGTGCGTGATGTCCATCTATTTACATTCGGACTCTAGCTAGGGTTTGCGCTACCGCCACTCTCAAGCGATTAAGTTTCTCAACTCCTCTCGCTCCTCCTCCCCGAGCCTGTCGCCACCGTCCTCGCGCCGCCTCCTCGAGCCCGGCTACTCCTCCCGATCCGTCCGCCGCCTCCTCCTCGGCCCGTGCGCCTCCCGAGCCCGCCGAGCCTCCTCCTCTGCCCGCCGAGCCGCCGCCTCCTCCCCGAGAGCCCAGCCGCCTCCCCGACGCCCGCCTGCTTTGCTCGTCTGCTCCTCGCTCGTCCTTCTCCTCGGCCCAAAGGTAACCAATGCCGAAGTTACCGATCGACCCCATGCCCCTTTCCTAACTATTTCTATCAATAATCTGTCATGGTCCTTCATGATAATTGTACTTGTTTTAGGAATTTGTATTTGTTCTAGTCGATTATTCATATGGTATTTGTTTTGATATCGCTCTTTGGAATACATTGCAATGTGGTGTGTTGGGCTTGAGATGAATGCTCTGTGATGATAATAGTCTTGTCTTGAAATTGTTTTGATAATCGGGTTTGTACTTGAGCTCTAATTGGAATGCTTACTCTACATCGATAGCAATATCAAAATGTTAAATCTTAGCTTTATCTTGATTTCATTTGTTCACATGATGTTCTATTTCTTGTGAAGATGTCTTCGCTCATTACGAGTCGTGCCGCCTCATGTGTCTCGATGATGCACCATCCTCTGGAACAATATCCAACCGCGGTAGAAGAAGAGGAATATCGAAAAGGCCCACGGGCGATTTACCATCACGGAGTCGTCGATCACAGGACCCTATCAATCCTCGCCGAAAGCGGCCGCATTCGGAGAATGGTGGAATAGTTGCACGGAGCAGGTCAAGATCACCTACGATTAAGTGGAAGGTGGTGCGGACCATTGAAAGCCGCTTTGTCCGGCGGAAATTCTTGCATCGTTCGAGATCGGTAGAACTCACGGACTCCGTCGACGACACGCAGCGTTGCTACAAGCGTGCAAAGCGTGGAAGAACTTCAAGAGCACGCTTGTCAAGAACTACGTGGAGAAGGATCTGAAGCCGCCCTTCCACAAGTATCTATTATTGGAAGAGTCTGGGCGAGTTTGTGGCGAAGAAGGCGACAGATGAATTTAAGAGTGAAAGTGCGGCGCTACGGCCCTCGAGCAAAAAACAAGCACCCCACGGACTTCGGCATCACTGGTATGCGGGTAAAACCCGATATGGAGGGATCGGGGAACAGCGAGCAAGCGGTTTGAATCTCTCCTGCTATTTCGAGATCAGCGATGTGCGCGCCTCGACGGTGGTTATTTGCGAGGTTAGCTATTGCCCTCGGGAAGTGTACTTTCCAAACCCGAAGACCGTGAAGTGTCCCAGCGCTGGTAAGATGTCGAACTACCTAGTTTGTAATTACTCCATAACTTCATAGGAAGTGAAATGACATGTCGGGCTATATTGCGGATATGAGTGCACAATCTTCCCAAGGCTCATTCGAGCAGATAGGGAGAAAGATATACTCTCATGCCCTAGGAAGCAGTGAGCATCCGATCGCACGAGAGGCGCTGGTGTTTTTGTTACATGGGAACAATGGTTCCAAGCGACGAGGAGGATCGTCACGGAGTAGGAGGAGAGCCAAAGCCGAGCACGATGCAAAGCTACGAGAGGATCTTCGTGCATCCCTCGGAGATGAGCTCCTTGAAAAAATCAGAGCGAGGTCGGTGAAAAAGTCGATCAATCCTTTGAGGAAAGGATTAGATGCGTTCGAGCAAAAGCGAGAAGAGACTTTTGAGGAAAGGATTAGGGATTGCAAATGCCAAGTCGGTTGGAAGCCCCGCCTTCTATACCACTAGCTAGCCCCCAAACATCCGAGTAGGCTGGCGTCCAACCCTAACCCTACCACAATAGGTGATGACAGATTTTCCGTCGATGACATCCGGTAATAATTATTATCTCTGGAATGCTCAATCCATTCATAAGCTTTGTTGGAGTAGCTAATTTTGTACCGTTATATGCGTAGGTGGCTCTGAAGTGCAAGCTCAAGTGAGATATGTCTCTGTTGCCCTAGATCTTTGCTTGGGGCGGTGTATCCATCGATGTCAGACTTTGGTGCAGTGCAAATCTAGCTCGGGTTTATAAAAGTGAATGTGGGCGGTGTTTGTGCCAATTTGAGGCCGTCGCTGAAAATTCCCCAAGCGATGAGGTCATGACTCTAGGGCAAGCCGTTGGAACATTCATCCGATGGCCCAAGGAGGACATCTGCACGAGCTACTGCTCGGTGTCAACTTCACGGGAATGTCTGCTGCGGCATCAAGTCCACGGGACTTGGATTGCCACCGGCTTCTGACTTGACATGGCAAGGGCCATTGCATCACATGCATCTACACCTCGTGCTCGATCGACTCTTGTGAAGTCGACCTATACAAGCGCGGCAAGGGCAAGGGCAAATCGAAGGCGATCGAGTCTTCTCTGATATCCCCTTCTTGCCGTTGGCGGAAATACAAGCCAGCGAGCCGTTGCTCGAGAAGTTAGACAGCCCTACCCTAGAATTTGGATTGCGGAATTGCATGCATGGTACATGGAGCGATCCAACAAGCGGTTGATCAACGATGCTCGGGTGTCACCGTCAAGTTCAAGGAGCATCATTTTAACCACGTGTATCAAGGCTTTGTCTTCACGGTGACCTTCGACGACTTGTTACGTCTCTTCAACCTCGGCGAGCTCGGCGTCTCAATCATACGATCTTTGGACAACTTGTAAGTGTGTACAATCACGGTCAATGTTAAGTGTAATATCGATAAATGTTATATATAACTCCTAGCTTTTGTATAATAGATACATGATCGTGAAGCGAAAGAAGGAAATCACCGGTAGGTTTCCTCGACCCACACGTTGTCTCGAGCAAAGCATCATGGCGAATGCAACATTAAATCGAGAATTACGTTATAGATTTTTCATGGCTCACCGCAACAAGGAATTCATACTTTTGCCCTACAACCGAGTAAGTAGTGTTGCACTCTGGCTATATAATGTTGATTTGTACTTTATAAGCAACACGAACTTAGGTTTAATGACCATCTTGACATACCGTGTAGGTTCCATTGGATTCTAATTGTAATTATACCAAAGCGAAATCGTAATATACCTAGATTCCCTGAGAGGGCCACTCACAACTTCACTGACTATCAGGAGTTTAATCATCGTAAACACATTTCCTCCATAGAAACTCTATTGTAGTCTTTCCTTCCTTTGCAATGGCTAAGGCTAACTTCTTGGAGTCACGAGGGTGTTCGACGTGTTACATGCTAGAGGATGGAATATCAAGGAAGAATATTTGCAACATGATCAAACATTCGGTACTTGCTAGCTAGTACACATTAATCCTATATAACACTTCGTAGCAATGCCTCTTGAACTAACCAATTCTATTTTTGCGGTGCCACCGGCGATCGGCGGGCATAGCGTCTGTGGATACTATGTTTGCCACAACATGCAACTACTCAATCGGTTCGCGATCACCAATGATCCTCGGGTTTGTCAATCTTTCAACAATTATTTCATATATACTTACCAATTTATATAAGCCCGAATTTAACCTTCATATCGACAAAGTTGCAAACATCATTGAAGCTGCGTTGGAGCAGGCGAGCTCATAAAAATTCGATCACACCTTGCGGCATTCTGAGCAGACGGTCATAAATCCAAATGGGAGTTTCCACGAGTGTAGCGTATTGAACTTGATTGAGATAGATTGAACATAATGGTACATGTGTGTAAATTAATGTACATTAATGGTTAATTTTAGTTAATTGATTTGTGAATTGGATGTGTGCTTGTTTACGAAATGAATGCAATTTTGATGTGTACGAAATGAATGAGAATTGGATGTGCTTGTTTGAGAGGGCATGGCTAGCATTTCTGAGGCTAGCCAATAAGCGAAATAGATTAAGCAATGCAAAGACTACCACAGACGATGCATTCAGATGAAACCGTCGTGATGAGTCGACTAACATGACGATGCAGTAGATGAAGCAAATGCAGCGATAGTCGACTACCACGAACGATTCGTATATGAAACCAAATGCGTGATAGTGAACTATCACGAGCGGTTTCATATACGGACCGTCTATGGTAGTCTACTATCACGAGCGGTTTTATCTGAACCGTCTGGGTAGTCGAATATCACGAGACGGTTTTATCTACGGACCGTCTGCAGGGTAGTAATTATCACGAACGGTTTTATCTACGGACCGTGCGTGGTAGTCGAATATCACGCAGCGGTTTTATCTACGCATCGTGTGGTAGTCGACTATCGCGAGCGGTTTTATCTACTGCAACCGCTGTGGTAGATGCGATTATCACGAGCAGTTGCATCTGGACCGTGCCTCTGTGATAGTATGTATTATGAGCGGTTCGAGAACCGCCTGTGATGACCATTAGCATTCTTGACCCATAAACTCGACGGCTCACGGGGAACCGCCTGTGATGGCGTTACGAACCGTCTGTAAAGGCCTTTTACGTAGTAGTGTTTTTTAATTTTAACGATGTTTGGGAAATACTAAGATGAATACATGGAAATAATTAAATAATTCAAATAGGACTATTAACTTCAAACTAACAAAAGTAGTCAAATTGATAATTATCATTTGAACAATTGAAACCAAGAGGTATATATGTATTATGTAATAGAAGAGGGGAAAAAAAGGAAATTCTTGCAATTTTCTTTTTTATAAATGTAGTTGATGTGAAAGATATAATTTAAGAAAGGAATATAATGTAATTCTCCCCTAGAAGTGATTGATGCCATAACCATTGTTTCCTTCAGAACAAGGAGAGGCAATTATAGAGGGTACTAATTCCATCTCTTGATATATGATAGCTAGGGGTGGAAGCGGATCGAATCTGAATCGAATAGTCGAATCTGAATCTGAATCCCTATTTTTAAAAGCGAATCTGAATCCTATTTTTAAAAGCGAATCTGAATCTGAATTGAATATTCTCGAATCTGAATCTGAATCGAATGTCGTAACAAAAGCGATTTGAATCGAATATGTACTCAATTCGATTAGAATCTTGAATATCCTACAACTTTTGCGACAAATCTCGGTAGAAAAAATAGTATTTGTATTCAGTATCACGGGAAAAAGCGGATAGTATTTGTATTCATTTTCCCGAATAGTATTTGTTTTTCGGATATTATCGGCTTTTTTCTCGGATACGAATAACACCGAATACGGATACGAATACTATCCATTTTTTTCCGGATGCGAATAACACCTAATACGGATACGGATAACACCGAATACGGATATGAATACTATTCGAATGCGGATTTTACTTACCACATTTGCGTTTTCTCGGATACGAATATCGGATAAAACGGATTATCCTTTACCATTTTCCATCCCTAATGATAGCCAGCACGTACCACTACTATAGAAAAGGTCTTTACAGACAGTTCAAAAACGTCATCATAGATGGTTTCGTGAGCCGTCTGACTTTATAGGTCAGTGATGACATAAGGTCATCACAGACGGTTTTTTAACTGTCTGTGAAAAAAGCTAGCAAGAACCGTCTGTGATAATTACTTATCACAGACGGTTCTTGTTCAGAACCGTCTGTCACAGTTTTTTCTATTGCAAAAAAAAATCGGATTTTGAGCCAAACCAATCAATTGCTTGACAGTAGTTTCCATATGCAACCTCTAGCAAGACAACTAAAATCCAATTAAAATTCTGATGGCAAACACATTATAGGAAAGAGAAACCAAAATGTTTCACAACGTCCCCTCCGAATAGGAAAAAAAGAATAAAGTTACAAAGTTAAACTAGCTAGAAACCATCTATGCTTCCAAGCTCCTGACGAACTCATCGGCTTCTTGGATTAGTCTTGTGAACTCCTCTCGGTACCTCACCAGCATATCACAAGATATTATTGCATGTCGTCGAGTTCGACTCAAGCTCGTCGGCAAGGAGAGACGACTGAAAACCTTCGACGGCGCTCCGACCTTATGTAACACAAAATTAATATAATTTTCTTTACAACAAACAGCCAACAAATTGTGTATGTTTTGGGGATGTACACGTACCTTCTGGCAGTCTACCTCCTGCGGCAAACAAGGAGCTCCTCCGCATCCCTCCTCCTCGTAAATGCGTCATTTGTGTCTCCTAGCCGAACCGCAATAGGGAATCGAGGGTGGCCGCCGGAGCTCGGTGTGGGGAGGGAAGAGGGAGAGACTGATGGAAGACAAGGCTAGGGTGGCTATAATATATAAGGACAGCCCAAAACATTTTGCCTCCCGCGCACGTGTTCAAAAAATTTCAAACTCCCGCGCTGTGAATCATAGATGGTTTAATACAAAACCGTCTGTGACGACCACTACTACAGAAAAGGCCTTCACAGACGGTTCAAAAACGTCATCATATATAGACGGTTTCGTGAGCCGTCTGAGTTTATGGGTCAGTAATGACATGAGGTCATCACAAACGGTTTTCGAACCGTTTGTAATACATAATATCACAGACGGTTATTAACTCAAAATCGTCTGTGATAGTCGACTATTACAGACGGTTTGTAGATGAAACGTCTGTGATAGTCTGTGATAGTCGACTATTACAAACGGTTTGTAGATAAAACCGTTTGTGATAGTCGACTATCACAGATGGTTTCATCTACAAACTGTTTGTGATATTCTTTTGTATTGCTAAATCTATTTCTGTTTATTGGCTAGCCTCAGGAAATGCTAGCCATGCCCTCTGAAACAAGCACATCCAATTTGCATTCATTTCAGAAGCACATCAAATTTGCATTCATTTCAAAAACAAGCACATCCAATTCACAAATCAATTAACTAAAATTAACCATTAATGTACATTAATTTACACACATGTACCATTAAGTTCAATCTATCCCAATCAAGTTCAATCTACACTGTGGAAACTCCTATCTGGATTTATGACCTGACTGTTCAGGAATGGCGCAAGGTGTGATCGAACTTTTTATGAGCTCGCTCTGTTCCAACATAGTTTCAGCGATGGTCGCAACCTGTCGATAGGAAGATTAAATTCGTGCTTATATAAATTGGTAAGTATACATAAAATAATTGTTGCAAGATTGACAAACCTGAGGATCATTGGTGATCGCGGAACCGATGAATAGTTCGATGTTGTGGCAAACATAGTATCCACAGACGTTACGGCCTGACGGCTGCTGGTGGCACTGTAAAAATAAAATTGTTTAGTTTGAGAGGCATTACTATGAAGTGTTATATAGGATTAACGTGTGCTAGCTAGCGAGTACCGGGAAAGTTAGATCGTGTTGCAGCGACCTTCACCTGCAATTCCCTCCTCTAGCATATAACACGTCGAACACCCTACGTGACTCCAAGAAGTTAGCCTTAGCCATTGCAAAGGAAGGAAAGAGTACAATAGAGTTTCTATTGAGGAAATGTGTTTACCTGTTGATTAAATTCCGGATAACTATGAAATTGTGAGTGGTCCTCTTTAGGGAATCTAGGTATATTACTCATTTTCATTTTGGTATAATTACAATTAGAATCGATGGAAGCTACATAGGTATGTCGGCATGGTCATTAAACCTAAGTTCGTGTTGCTTATAAAGTACAAATCAACAAGTATAGCGGTGAGTGCAACACTTACTCCTCGGTTGTAGGGCAAAAGTATGTATTCCTTATTGCGGCGAGCGAGGAAAAACTCTATAACGTAATCCTCGGCGAATATTGCATTACGCCTTGATGGTTTGCTCGGTGACCACGTGTGGGTCGAGAAACCTATCGATAATTCCTTCTTTAAACCCGGACATCATGTATCTATATACAAAAGCAAGGAGTTATATATAACTTTTGTCAGTATTACGAACATTGACTGTGATTGTACACACTTATAGTGTCCAGCATCGTATGAGTGAGACATCGAGCTCATTGAGGTTGAAGAGACAGAACAAGTCCTCGAAGGTCACCGTGAAGACACAGTCTTGAAGCATGTGGTTAAAATGATCATCCTTGAACTTGACGGTGACACCCAAGCGTCGTTGTTCGGTAGGCTTGTTGGCACATTCCATGTACCATGCATGCAATGTCATGCAAGCCGGTCCTAAGTGCAATTTGTCTAACCTCTCGACCAATGGCTCACCTACACGAATTTCGTGCCAGCGACAAGAAAGGGATATTAGAACAGGAGTCGGCGAGTCTTGATTTGCCCTTGCTGCCTTGCTTTGTATAGGTCAACTTCATAGGAGTCGACTGAGCACGAGGTGTAGATGCATTTGATGCAGGGCCCTTCTTTGCATCGATACAAGTAACCGGTCGATCGGCTCCGTGGACTTGGTCGATTTGCGGGACATTCCGTGAAGTTGACATCGAAGCAAGTAGCTCCAGGCAGATGTCCTCCTTGGGTCACTAGATGAATGTTCCAACGGCTTGCTCTAGAGTCATGACCTTGTTGTTTGGGGGAATATGTGGCGGGACGGCCCGAAATTGGTACAAACACCGTCCACATTCACTTTTTGAAACCGGCTCTAGATTTTCACGGTGCACTAAAGCCCGACACAGGATGGATACACCTAGCCCCAGCGACATCTAGAACAACAGAGGCATATCTCACTTGGAGCTTGCACTTCATAGCCGCCTACATAACGATACAAAATTAGCTACTCCAATGAGACCTATCAATGGATCGAGCATTCTAGAGATAATAATTATTACGGATGTCATCGACAGAAATCTGTAAATGCGCCTATTGGGGTAGGGTTAGGCAATGACTACTTGGAAGTTTGGAGGGTGGCTAGCACATGAAGGCGAGGGCTTGCAAGCGATTTGAGAGTTGCAATTCTCTAATCCTTTCCTCAAACCGTTCGCGTCGCAACTCTACGCGATCATCGATCTCATCTCTGAGGATTCGATGATCTCATCTTTGAGGATTCATGAATCTCCTCTCGTAACATTACATCGCGATCGGCTTTGGCTCTCTTCCTACTCGATGCGATCCGAGTCCGTTTAGAACCATTACGCCCATGTAACATAAACACGGCACCTCTCGTGCGACCCGAATGCTCATTGTTTCCTAGGGCCGCGGAGAGTATATCTCTCTCCCTGTCTGCCTGGAATGAGCCTTGGGAAGATTGTGCACTCAGCGTTACCTGCAATAGCCCGACATGTCATTTCACTTCCTATGAAGTTATGGAGTAATTACAAACTAGATAGTTCGATATCTTACCAAGCGCTGGGACACTTCCTGGTCTATGGGGTTTGGAAAGGATACTTCCCCCATAGGCAGGGTACGTAACCTCCCAAATAACCACTATCGGGCGCGCACATTAGTGATCTCGGGAAATGGCGGGGAGACATTCGAACAGTTTGCCTACTGGTCCTGATCCCTCCATATCGGGATTTTACCTGCATACCCAATGGTGCCAAGTCTGTGGGGGTGCTTGTTTTTTGCTTGGAGGGCCGTGTGCGCCACACTTTCACTCCTAAATTTATCTGTCGTCTTCTTCGCCACAAACTCGGCCCAGGACTCTTCCAAGAACAGATACTTGTGGAAAGGTGTCAGATCCTTCTCCACGTAGTTCTTGACAAGCGTGCTCTTGAAGTTCTTCCACACTTTGCACGCCTGTAGCAACACGTGTCGTCGCACAGAGTCCCGGTGTTGTTCCGGGATCGTGAACGATTTGAGAATATCCGTCAGCAGCACATCTTTCTCTTGTTTGGTCAACTCCTTCCACGAATCGTAGGTGGCGTTGACCCGTTGCCGTGCAACTATTCCGACCATTCTCCGGAATCACGGACCGCTTTCGGCGAGGATTGATAGGGGTCCCCGACTGATCGACATCCGTGATGGTAAATCGGCCCGCGGGCCTTTTCGATATTCCTCTTCTTCTACCGCGGTTGGATATTCCAGAGGATGGTACATCATCAGACACATAAGGCAGCGATGACGAAGAATGAGCGGAAGACATCTTCACAAGAAATAAAAGTTCTGACACGCATGAACATATTATCATAAGATTCGATCTTTATGTGTATGGGTATACACACCAATTAATAATAATTGGGATAATTGACATAGACATGTAAATCCTCCAAGTCATTTAAAAGGAATAATATGCTCAACACAAACATCATGTGAACAAATGAAATTACCATAAAGCTAAGATTTAACATTTTGATATTACTATCAGATGTAGAGTAAGCATTCCAATTAGAGCTCAAGTTTAAACCCGATTATCAAAACAATTTCAGCACAAGACTATTATCATCAGAGAGCATTCATCTCAAGCCCACCACACCACATTGTAATATATTCTAGTAGCAGTATCAAAACAAATACCATATGAATAACTAACTAGAACAAATACAAATTCCTAAAAAAAAGCATACATGATTATTAATAGAAAGAGTGAGAAAGGGGTGTCGGGATTAGCAACTCGGCATTGGTTACCTTTGGACGTCGAGGAGAAGGACGAGCAGGGAACAATACCGGAGCAGCAGGGCGGCGTTGAAGGGGAGGCGCACCGGGCTCGGGGGAGGGGAGGATGCGGCGGGCTCAGGGGAGGAGGCGCGCTAGGCTAGAGGAGGACGCGGCGTCGAGGACGGTGTCAACGGGCTCAGGGGAGGAGTCGCGCCGGGCTCGAGGAGGAGACGGCATCGAGGATGGCGGCGACGACCGGTCTCGGAGGAGGAGGAGCGAGGAGTTGAGAAACTTAATCGTTTGATGGGGGCGGGCAAACCCTAGAGTCCGAATATAAATAGGGATAGACATCATAGACGGTTCTAAAGTAGAGGCAAATCATGATATGTGATGTATCATAGACGGTTCCAATAAACAACCGTCTGTGATATATGATGTATCACAGACGGTACTGACCAACAACCGTCTGTGATATATTGTATCATAGACGGTTTTTACCAAGGAACCGTCTGTGATATATAATCACATACATTTTGATCTACAAACTGTCTATGATATTATTTTGTATTGGTTAATATAGTTCTGTTTATTGGCTAGCCTCAGGAAATGCTAGCCATGCCCTCTGAAACAAGTAGAAAACACAACAAGTACATGTATATACATCCAATTCACATTCATTTCAGAAACAATCACATCCATTTCACAGTACAAATCAATTAACTAAAATTAACCATTCATCAGAACGTACATATACACACATTGTTCAATTAATCTTTAAAAATTAGCCCTTCATGATGATCGACGCGTATGTAGCTAGTTTCGTCACGTTCTTCTTCCTCGACTCTTATGCCGTTTTCGAAAGGAGGCAACTCGTCAAATTGATTGTATTCTTCCTCGTCCACTACATTCTCAACTCCGACAATCCTCCTTTTTCCATGAAGAACTACTGGCGCTTCTTATTTGCCGGTCGGTTACATAGAGGACTTGAATAACTTGGTTAGCTAGTACGAATGGTTAGTCTTTGTATCCAACACATTTGAGGTCCACGGTAGTGACGCCGTACTTATCGACCTTCACCGGTGGGAGATGGACCCAACGGCACCAAAATAGGGGGATCTTGAAAAGCACGTAGTCGAGCTCCCATATCTCCTCTATTTGCCCATAGTAGGAGCTCCTCGGCCCATCGGTACTGAATGCATCTATGCGGACACCGCTGTTCTGGTTAGTGCTCTTTATATCCTAAGCCTGCGTATAGAATGTGTACCCATTTATGTTGTATCCTCGCCATGTCACAACTGTAATTGTTGGCCCTTTTGCCAACCATGTCAGCATATCGCTTCGAGCTCCTAGCGAGTCACTCCTTCAACCATTGGTTGAACCGTCTATTGTGTTGTCTTGTGATCCAAACATTCGAATGCTCCGGATTCTATTGCCCAAGCACGTCCTTGTGCTGGTCGATATACAGGGACACTTCAGTCATGTGTTGCAAGACCGTGAAGTGGGCTTGAGCATACGCATCCATATTTGGAGTGATTGCTTTCCTTCCGATGGTCCCGATACCCTCGAGCCTCCCCTCGTGGCGAGATTGAGGCACACCTATAGGTTCGTCCTGAGCCATGTAATCGACGCAGAACTCAATGACCTCTTCGGTTACATAACCTTCGACGATGCTGCCCTCCGGCCGAGATCGATTCCGTACATATGACTTGATAATTCCCATGAACCTCTCGAACGGGTACATGCTACGTAGGAACATGGGCGCGCACATATTTATCTCCCTCACAATGTGAACAATGAGATGGACCATGATATCAAAAAACGACGGAGGGAAATACATTTCAAGATCACATAGAGTCGTCACCACCTCGTCTCGCAGAGCATCTAGTCTTTCGGGATTGATGACCTTCTGAGCAATTGTGTTAAAGAAATAACACAGCCTCATCATTGTCTCTCGGATCTTGATCGGCAAAATACTTCTAATTGCAACAGGGAGCATTTGTGTCATCAGCACATGACAATCATGAGACTTCATGCCAATTAACTTCAAATCTTCCATCGAAACAAGTTTCTTCATGTTGGCGGAGTAACCGAACGGAACTTTCACACCATGCAAGCACCGGCACAGTTCAGTTCTCTCGGCCTTGGACAGAGTGTAACAAACAGGGGGAAGGTATGTACATCCTTTATCGGTCTTTTTTGGTGCTAACTCAGGTCTGATGTCCATATCAACCAAGTCAAGCCGTGCATTGACACCATCCTTTGTTTTATCACGAATGTTCAGTAAAATACCAATCAAGCTATCACATATATTCTTCTCTACATGCATAACGTCGATGCTGTGGCGAACTTCTAGGTACTCCCAATAAGGTAAGTCCCAAAATATTGATCTCTTCTTCCACATGTTCTTCTTACGGGTCCTCGATTTACATCCTTTCCGAGCACAACATCTAAATCCTTAACCATATCATAGACCTCTTTTCGCTTAAATGCCTTGGAGCCGAACTGTCCTTCTTCTCTCCGTCAATTGTTTCTTCATCCTACGGTATGGGTGAGCCCTCGAAGGAACCTATGATGACACATGTACACGATTTTGTACGAAAGTGATTCACCACACATCGTCGGTATCATCTAAGCGGTGAGTCTGTGCTTTGGCCCTTTTGTACTCGCCCGACAGATTAGCAAGGGTAGGATAATCATTTATGGTGCGAGAACAACAAGGCGTAAAGTGAAGTTCTCTCGTTTATGCGCATCCCATACATGTACCTCTTCAATCCACATATTTTTAGATCTTCCATCAATGGTGCTGTACACATCAATATCATTCCTGTGTTGCTTGACCCTTGGATAAGTATTGACAAACAAAATATACTCACTACTACAAAACATGCAATAGCGAGCGCCTCATCACAGACGGTTCAAAAGGAATCGCATGTTGGGTCTATCGGGACCGGGCATAACCTATCACGCATAGTTCTTATTATGAACCATTTGTGATACGCACCTATCCCGTTATCACAGACGGTTTGTAACTAGAACCGCTCAGGAATTATTAAAATAGATTCTATTAAAAACCGTCTGTGATAATCACCGTTATCACAGATGGTTCTTGAGAACAACCGTCTGTGAATTAACACAGATGGTTCTAGTTACAAACTGTCTGTGATAGTTACGTATCACAGACGGTTCTTAACAAGAACTATCTCTGATTGTTGGGCGGGAAACGAAAATTTGGACATAATGGGCGGGCTACCGAAACTCGCTTTATATAACCTTGTGCCTCTGCCGTCTCTCCTCCTCACACCTCATACCTCTATCTCCTCCTCTGTCGTCTCTCCTCCT
This sequence comes from Phyllostachys edulis, assembly GCA_036346405.1. Classification (NCBI taxonomy): domain Eukaryota; kingdom Viridiplantae; phylum Streptophyta; class Magnoliopsida; order Poales; family Poaceae; genus Phyllostachys; species Phyllostachys edulis. The sequence goes on from JAYEVD010000533.1 coordinate 43,773, forward strand.
CACACCTTGCGCCCCGCCTCCCCAAGCTTGTCGCATGACCTCCTCCAACTCGCCCAGCCTCATTGTCACTAGCCTCCTCCGAACCGTCGCCCAGCCTCGTCATCACTAGCCTCCCACGACCTCGCCGCCTCGGCCTCCTCCATTTCGCCGCCTCGGCCTCCCGACCTCTCTCTCTACTCCCCTTTGCTCTATGATGTGGATTCTTGAGAGCTAGTGTTAGTGCTCTATAAATGGATTGAGTTGTTGCTACTGTGATGTGGGTGATGCTATGCTTTATTGTTGGAGGCTCTCTGTGCATGTGTAGTTCATGTTGAGTTATTTGGTTTGGGCAAAAATATAGATGGTAGATCACGACCGTCCGTAAAACCGCCATAACTTTTGCATCTGAACTTCGGATTACGACGTTCTTTGGCTCGTCCATATCAGATTCATTCGCGAGGCTCAGGAGACTCTAGACAAAGTGAAAACCCCCCAAAAAAGTCGTTTAGGGCCTCAAAACAGCCTCCGAAGTTTTAGCGGCCGTCTTCGGTTTTTTTACAATGTAAAAGGCTATCACAGGCGGTATTAAACAAGAAGCATGCGTGAAAACTCATCACGAGCGGTTTTGAACAAGAACCGCTCAGGAAAACGTCATCACGCAGCGGTTCTTATTGTAACCGTGCGTGATGAGTTTTCACAGACGACGTTTTCACAGACGGTTCAGAACCGTTTGTGATGACCTCATATCATCACAGACGAACAAATTTAGATGGTTCAGAAACCATCTGTGATGACGGTTCCGAACCGTCTATGATGAGGTTTTCCCTAGTAGTGACTTTTGCTTCATACACAACAAAGGAGGAAGGTTGTAGATACAGAGCATCACGGGCCAAGTGCTATGTCGACTGCTCATGTTACCGAAAGGATTCATTCCATCTGTACTCAATCCAAACCTTATATTCCTCGGTTCGCTTTTGAAGTCTCGCAAACCTCCTATCGATGTTTCTCCACTGGGCGGAATCAGCAGGGTGTCTTAGCTTTCTGTCATTCTTACGCTCCTCTAAGTGCGAATGCAGCAGTTTTATATTCTTTGGGTTCGTAAAAAACCGCTTCAAACGGGGAATTACAGGAAGATACCATGCCACCTTAGCAGGAGGTCCTTTCTTCACCTCAATTCCCTCGTCATCATCTAATTGATTCTTACGCTTGTATCGGGATGCGTTGCACACCGGACATATATGCATGTCTGTATACTCGTTACGGTAGAGGATCTGATCGTTCGTATTATGCATGTATTCTTTCTACTTCCATTCCCAATGGACAAAGAACCTTCTTGGCTTTGTAGGTGGTTTTGGGCAACTCGTTTCTCTCTAGAAGCATGTTCGCTAAGAGACCTAACAGCCCCATGAAACTCTTGTCGGACCAACCGTTGCTTGCCTTCAATTTCAGCAGTTCAAGCACGGATGACAACCTTGTGTATTCCGGCTTGCAGCCCAGGAACAAAGGTTTCTCCGAGTCCACCATCAAGCCCCGGAATTGAACATACTCTCTCTCATCACAGTTCCCTTCTGCATCACGAAGCATCTGATCAAGATTGTCATCGTTCACTTCATCCGGCGGCATATCTGAATCGGAACCACAATCGACATCATCCGGCGGCATATCGTTGACTTCCTGTATAATATGCTCTTCACCGTGACTGGTCCAACGTGTATAACCCTTTTTGAAACCCCTTCAAATCAAGTGTGCTTCGATCTACGCTTGGTTCTTAAACATCTTCAGATTCTCGCAGTCAATGCATAGACAGTACATATATTCCGCCCCCTTATTCAATATATCCTTCCCAGCAGCTCTTGTAAAAGCACACATGCCATTAATGTACTCTTCACTCACACGGTTCTCAGCGTACATCCAGCTTCGGTCCATCACATGGTTCGTATTGAAAACCCTGGAAATAAATATAAGTGTGACTTCGAAAGCCTATTTTCTGAGGCTTAATTACGCTTTCCAACAGAGAAAGCGTATTTTTCTCTGAACTAAAGGTGGATTTTTTCATTTTTACATTTTTCCGGATTTTATTAACTTACATGTAGGCCCTACTTGTCAGTGACTCATTTTTTATTCCATGATTTTATTTATAAAATCTATGGCAGTCTCACATGTCATAGACTCGTTAGTTTATTAACTAAATGATTAAAACAATAGGATTTGAAGCTCAAATTGGGCTTAGGGTGACATCGCATTGCTAATAGTCGTGGCTCAGGGCCCTAAGGTCGCTTGAGGCGAACCAACGGTGATGTCCCGTGGCGACGCTATGGGCTTCACTAGTGATTTCGGTGTAAATGCCTGAAACTACTCAAATTAAAGGATGCTTATGCTCCAGTAGCTCACCTCGATTACGAGGAAGGTGTCAATGAAGTCGGGGAAGGTCCAAGGCGGCTGGTCGTTGATCGATGAATAGAGGAGACGGCGGCAAGCTCCTCGGCGATAATAGCTGAAATGGACCACACGAGCGGGCTCAGTGAGGTGATCAGGCGATACTCAAACTGGGCACAGAGTGGCGATGGACTCATTGGGCTTAGAGATCTCCTGCGGTTACCGTAGTGCCAAAGATGGAGATCAAGAAGACTTTGTTGGGGAGCTATATATGTACACTACACCGTCTGTGATGAGTTAATTATCATGGACGGTTTTCAACAAAAACTGTTTGTGATAGGTAGTAATATCACAGACGGTTCATGTTTAAAACCGTTTGTGAAGTATCACAGACGGTTCTGACAAAAAACCATCTGTGATATTGGGTAATATCACAAATGGTTTTTGGTTAGAACCGTCTGTGATACTTCACAGACGGTTTTAAACATGAACTGTCTGTGATATGACCTCTTCACAGACGGTTTTTAGCATGGAGAATAACACAGACGGTCGATAAACAAAAACCGTATGAGATTGTGTTTAATACAGACGGTTTCGATGAACCGTTTGTGATCAGGCGTCCAGTATTAGCATTTCTATAGTAGTGGACATATCATAGACAATTCTTAATATGAACCGTTTGTGATAAGTATCTTATCACAGATGGTTTGTATTAAAAACCGTCTGTGATATGTATCTTATCACAGATGGTTTCTATTGAAAACCGTTTGTGACTTGGAACTTTCCTTACTCTTTTATTTTACCATGGCTTGAAAATTTTCTTACTCTCTGATTTTACCATGGCTTGGAATTTTTCTTACTCTCCAATCCTCTGCCGCCTTACATCGTGGCACCCCATCCTCTGTAGTGGCACCCCATCCTATGTCGCACCCCTGCTAAGCCCTGCCGCGGCAAGACGTTGCCTTACCAAACCCTATCGCGGTAGAGGATTGGGTGCCGTGGTAGGGTTTGGGAATCAATCTATGCGCGCCCTATTTGTGGCACCCCATCATCTGCCGCACTTTGTCTTGCCCTCGCCAAGCAAGCCTCTCGCCAAACCCTACCGCAGCAGATGATTGGGTGCCATGGTAGGGGCGCGGCAGAGGATTGGCTACCACGACAGGGATGCGGCAGAGAATTGTGATTTCAAGCCATGGTAAAATCAAAGAGTTAGTGATTTCAACCTATGGTAAAATCAGAGTGTTAGTGATTTCAAGCCATGGTAAAATCAGAGAGTTAGTGATTTCAAGCTATGGTAAAACCAGAAATACTTATCACAGATGGTTTTTAATACAAACCGTCTGTGATGAAGACGAGAAGGCACAGATGGTTCATGTTGAAAACCGTCTGTGGAGTATCACAGACGGTTCTGAACAAGAATCGTTTGTGATATTTAGTAGTATCACAGACGGTTCTTGTTGAGAACCGTCGTGATACTTCATGACGGTTTTTAACACGGCTATGCGTGATATTACATCTTCACAGACGGTTTTAGCGCGTTAGCCAAGAATACGATGGTCGCAAAACCAAATATATCGTGATTGTATTTATACTGATTGTTTTGGTCAACCATCTGTGTTGAGGCGTCTAGTATTAGCCTTTTTGCGTAGTGTACATAGCCTCACATGTGTTCGTACAAAATTATATAGAAGATAAACTATCATGAAGTAAAAAGCAAAAAAGTGTGTGTGGGTGTGTGTGTGTGTAAATTAACAAATGATAAGTTATAGAAGGCCCTTTGATCTCATTTGAGATGCACACATGCATGATAAGGCCAACCCAGCTAGCTAGTTACTTAATAACTAAAGAGAAAATTGAGTTAGAGGTCCTTGAACTTGTGAAGTTATGCCACTTAGCTTGTTGAACTTGTATTTTACTTTCTCAGCCCCCTGAACTTGCGAGGTTGTGCCACTTAGCTCCCTGAACTTAAATTTTACTTTATCAAGCCCCTGAACTTGCGAGATTGTGCCACTTAGCTCTCTGAACTTGCGTTGAAGCGAAATTTGTCGTATGCGATGCCGGCGACTTCATCCCCTCTGAGTCTAGTGGACTCATCGCCGCCTCGTTTTGACCATGTTCATCATCCCCGTCATCTCATGTCGACAAAAACGGATTTTTCGAGCACGGGAACGCACCGTGCTCACGTCTTCGCCGGAGCTTCACCGTCGTAGTTTGCTGCCGCCCTCGCCCTTGCCTCTCTAAGTCTAAGTCAGAGAGAGAGAGAGAGAGAGAGAAATACATTCCCAGTGCCAGAACAGAAGCTACTCACCCTGCACGAAGTTTATTTGGCCACTTGCTAATAGAAAAGGCTGAGCTGACGAATCTCCATGAGAAAGAGAGAACTATCGTTCCCCTACTCTAGCACTGGGAATGTACTCTCTCTCTCTCTCTCTCTCTCTCTCTCATGGCCGACTCAAAGGAGACAAGGGCGAGGGCGGTGGCAAGCTGTGATGGTGGAGTTCCAGCGAAGACATGAGCACGGTGCGTTCCCATGCCCAAAGAATCCGTTTTTGTTGGCGTGAGGTGATGAGGACAATAAACACGGACGGAACAGGGCGGTGATGAGTACACCAAACTCAGAGGGGACGAAATCGCCGGCATTGCATCCGACAAACTTCGCTTCAATGCAAGTTCAGGGAGCGAAGTGGCACAACCTCACAAGTTCAAGGGGCTGAGAAAGTAAAATACAAGTTCATAGAGCTCAGTGGCACAACCTTACAAGTTCAGAGGGCTGAGAAAGTAAAATGCAAATTTAAGAAGCTAACTGGCACAATCTCGCAAGTTCAGAGACCTACAATGCAAATTTCTCATAACTAAACACATCGACCTAACCCTGCCTAACTGGCTAGCTAGAGACCTTGTGTTTCATACTTGATTTCATCTGAGCATAGCTACATAGTTGCATAGGTTCCTTGTGGTTTGCAGCCAATTGTTTTGTTTATCATATAGTTTACTAGCTAGTTAGTGCACTCTAACATATGCGTTGTTAATCTTATCAACACATAACTCATCTAATCCTAGCTAGCTAGATATATGTGGCTTCTTAGTGGGGGTTGACTTGGTTAATTACTTAGCTAGCTCGCTTGACATGCTGATAAGTAACATTGACAAGTCAACTACTACAGCTAGAAGATCGTGCTAATGACGGTTAAGTTTTGACACGTCGAATTGACCCCTCAATTAGTGAGACATGAAAGAGACTAAGAAAAGGTTTAGCTTTTAATCGATCACACAATTAATGGCGTGCCGTACATAGTTGCAAGCTTGGAATGCGATGCATGCACGCTGCATTATCGTTTAGGAAAAGCGCCATATTAATGGGCTGACATGGCACAATATTATACTGCCGTTCTTTGTTTTATACCACCAAAGTAGGATTATGTTGGGTATGAGCGAGGGCTTGTTATATAATTAAGGAGGACATTAAAACAAGGGGAAAAAGGCTGTGCCAAAAGGACCTCTACATTTGTTTAAACCAAAGCAAATGGTAGAGCGAGATTGCTATCCTTCTCACAACATTCCTTTTGGTTGTGGGATGTCTCTGGTATACCTAATTAAAGGTGTTTGTACATTTCTCATTCTCCTTGTACCTAGAGGCTTAATTTCGATGTCAATTATTGTTAATATACATGCATCTGCATTAACATATATAATTTTGTTACGAAATCTCTTGACACTGACTGATAAATTATACTCCTCCATCCAAAAATGTAGTGTGTTTTGTTTTGCACATAGACCATGGAGACATTAAAATGACTAGAATATCGCTAACTATTATCGGTAAGTACTATAGTCGATGCATCCAGGTAGGTAATACAAATACAAAGTAAAGCTGGATATTTATTAGTGTATGGTGAGAACAACACGCTTATTTGCATTGGAATATGAAATACTCCACACACACATATATACACATAGAGAGAGAAGACCATCTAAAAAATATATCCTATATTTTTGGACGGAGGGAGTACGTGGAGCCTGCAATGATGATAGGTAGAGTTGCAACCAGCCCATTTTTCATGGAAAGGTTCACTTGGACATAGAGTCTTTGTCCCACTCTAGTGCATTCCAAAGAAAATCTTAACACAACCTTTCGTACGATGAATATTGAATCGTCAGATGAGGAAGCAAAAATTGAAACTTGATCCTAAAGCTCGCGAGCATGTTACAAAGGCGCGGGCTCATAGCGACAGGCGAGTATTATTGTAGATTAGCACTTGAGAAAATAATTGAGGGAAATAATTAATTGGCGTGAGACGGTGGTTAACGATGGGCGGAAAGTGAGACCAACGCGAGGAGAGGAGAGGAGACGGTGAGAGGGGAGGAGGAAATATAAAAGTTGGACTTGCAAAGTGATGCTGAAAAGCAAGCTCAAGCTAGTGGAAAGAGACGTCACACAATTGCTGCCTAAGGGGCTAAGGTTGAGGCCGGGTGGTGTGGGGGAGCCACCACGACCAACCACATCTGGTCTCAAGCTAAATGCCAAGCTTTTTAGCAAGAGTGAGGAAGTTTATGATAATCCAATTAAAGGGAGGAATATGCACTAACTAATTAAACTATAATTGAAGTGAAGTCCTAGGAGGCATGGAAGTCTATCTATCACTTTAGGAGAGGGGCCTGGCTGCAATTCATATTCAATTCCAGTGTTGACAAATTTGTCATGATTATTGTTGTTGCTAGATAGATATATACGAGTGGTGTTTTAAGTTTGCCTATCACTTGCAAACCTAACCGCTATGATTGGAGCGAAAGGAATGTTCTTGATGTGCAGGAGAGAAGAATGAATTGGCGCTGTGGGATGGAAACAAAAAAGTCATCTCATGCATCAGCCCCACATGATCTGAGTCCAGATCCCGTAGAACTCATCACTAAAGGTAATAACAATAAAGTAGATTAACTTGTCAATTCATGCTCAAGTGCATAGAACCATATATAGGCTAGCTAGTTAGGAAACTAGTCTAAGCATCGGTCATCATTTTATTAACCTTGGAGTCCATTTTTATACGAAACTTGTCCTTGATATTTACCCAAGCAGGATACGATGCATCCATGCATAAATTTCGTTCATGTTTTTGTGAAGCTTCATGTAGGAGTAGTTAAGGTAAATAATAATTCTTGAGCAAAACTGATTTTTCAAACACTTTAAACACGTAATAGCTAGTGCTGAAGTTCAAGATAAAAGGAAGATATATACTCCCACCGGTGAAAAAAAAACTCATCCTATACTTTACAAAGTCAACAAGATACCACTTTGCCGACTAAATTGTGTCATCATAATTTGAAAAAAGTCATGAAAGTGTAGTGTTATTTAAGTATTTTTAATGAAAGTTTTACTAAGTCTCATTTTCGTATATTCAAACTACATTTTTTTTTGTCAAAAATTAATATGGTTTTTCTTCTCTGACTCGAAGGAGTATTAATTTTGCAGGCTGCATGAATGCATGTAGGAAATTTCCGAGGTGGTTAATATGGTACGTTCCATTCAGCTACTTATATACGTTTTTTAAAAGGTACTTATATACGTTTTTGACATGATCATCGACTTGTCCAGGAAAGCATACGTCGATGATTCACTATCAATCTTATGAAATAAATGCTAGGGATACAACATTTGAGATTATGCGAGAAGAGACATGGCTTTTATAGATAGGTTTAGGCCTTCTTCAGATAGAATAATAGCATTAATCCTTTGTTCTTGTATTGAATAAGTTTACATAATGAAACAAGCCACCAAAACTAAATATAATGGCTTTTGTATGTCATGGACTTCTCTCTCTCTCTCTCTCTCTCTCTAACGGCGTTGCCCCTTATAAAATTTCTGAAAGGAGTGGCAATTGTTGTGCATCAGGAGGTGATGATCGAGGACATCCCATGCATATATACACATACACAAATAACACCTATGCATACGCATGGTGATTCTAGTTCGGCTGAATCAAAGGAGAAAGTATATGGTGGTCCAATTACTTGCAGCCGCGCTAAACAAATCCAATCACAGGTGCATCAAAGAGGAGCTACTGACCATGGAGAGGGAGTTGTGCAGCGTCCCGTTTTCGGACGATAAATAGTAATTACTATTTCGGTTTTTGTTCTTCGTCGAATTTCAAATTAGCAAACTATTTTCAAAAATTTCCTTTCAGTTTAGCTCAAGTTTGTGTTTCAAACTTCCTCGAACTCCGAAATTCAAATTCAAGTTGAATTTCTCCCTTTTCGAATTTTGGCCTCTCTCCTTCTTTTGGGCTCAGCCCAAATTCTTCTTGGGCCTAGCCCATTTTTCCCCGGCCCATCCGGCCCCTTACCTTCTTGGCCCACTCGGCCCAGCTTCACCTGGCCTGCCTCCTCTCGGCAACTTCTGGCCCGGCTCCTCCCCCACCCGGTCATCTCCTTCCCTAGCGCCGCCACCTGCGCCGCACCTACGCCCTGCTCAGCACGCCTCACCAGCTCCGTGCCATCGCCACTCCTCTAGCCCACTCCTGCACCCGCCGCGCCCGCTGCCCTCGCCGTGCCTCACTAGCTCCCCCACCCTGTCTTGTCTGCGCCAGAGCGCCCACTCCCATGCTCGCCGCTCCCGCCGTCTCACCCTCATCGCCGCCGTCCTCGCTCCCGGTCCGAGACGTGCGCGCTGCACAGCGCATGCTCCTACGTCAGCCACAGCTCCCGCCGTCCCGCTCCCTCATCCTGTCACCTCCGCGCACAGAAGCGGCCATGCCGCGACGCATAGCAACAGCGCATAGACCAGTGGTCTATGCGCACAGTGCATGGTCCATGGGACCAGCACTATGCACTTAAGGCTATGGGTCCCGCTTGTAATAGACTCTCTTAAGAAATGTTTTGATTTAAGTTTTTCCATTAACTTTTGGCCTGGTCCCACACGTCAGCGGTTCATTAAAACTAAACCGATAGCTAAACATCACTTAGTGTTTAATGATAGGGATTAGGCACTTGATGACAAGCTACAATGCTTGTCGCCGTGTGCTGTGTGGTGGCACGCACGCCCGCGCGTATCGCCAGTGAGGTGAGGCTTGGCAAGGCTAGAGAATGATCAAAACAGCATCCTTGAGCTAAAAAGCACCCACGGCAATGACGGCGTGGCTGGAGATGGCTCCTAGTGGTGCCGCACCAGCGTTGAGCAGTGTAGCCGCTATGGCAATGAGTTATTGCTCGAATCAGCAATGCCCGCAGCAAAAGAATGTGCGTAATAGCAACTAGGGGCTACAAGGAATCTACCAAAATGATGCGGAGGCTCGGACGTGGTCGGAGTCGAGTTGTCGACGCTGAGCCAAGGTGGCGAGGCGAGCTCTATGTGGAGAAGAAGCTCGAGTGAAGGAGAAGTCTTGGCGATGCTTGGAGAAGCTCAAGGAGGTCTGGGCGATGCTCTTGCTGCAGCCGATTGGTCCGAGGCGAGCTCTACATGGAGAAGAAGCTAAAGTGAAGGAGAAGGCTTGGTGATGCTTGGAGAAGCTTGAGGAGGTTCGGGCGATGCTCCTAGTGCAGCTAATTGGTCTGAGGCATAGTGTAGCTCCGACGGCGACTGGAGTGGCAGTTCTGGCCAGAGGTGAGGAACCGACGGTGATTGGAGTGGCAGTTCTGGCCGAAGTTGAGGAAGAAGGGTCAATACGGGAGCTCCTATGGATCATAAATGAATCAAGTGAGGGGGAAGCTTTAGGGTTCTTTGGAACGTGATATGACGTGAAGAGATCGACACCAAACCCTTCACGACGTCGGGGACGAAGGTGGTGGTGCACGGCCATTTTAGGGCTTGCGCCCTCTGAACAATTTGGGTCATTTCAGTGGAGAAAAAGTGAGGAGGTGCACACTGGATTGGAAAAGAAGAAATGGGGATCGGGGCGGCTTTTATAAATGGAGGTGGCGGAGATTAACGAGGAGAGCTCGACCAGGTCAGCAGAGGTCTCGTAGGCTCTCGACGGCGTACGGGCAGGAGTAGGCATGGCCGGGCAGGGGAATTAGCGCAGAGGCAACCGGTGAGGTGACGTTGAGTTAATCGGGTGGTTGACGGCCAAAACCTGGGGCAAAACTAGGGACACGGTGGAGAGCTCTTGGTGGTGCGCTAGCACGCACATTGGTTCTCAACGTCGTCAGGTGGAAGAAGGTCCATGTGGGAGGGGAAGGGTCAGAGAGAGAGGGTTTTTGATTTTTTTTAATTTTCTGTTGTTTTTGTTTTTGGTTTTATTTATTCGTCAAATAACTTTGAAAATTTATGAAAATATTTGTGTAGGCTTCTGACCTAATGTATTCCTTCCTGCAAAATTTTTAGAGGTTAATACTTTTTGTGAATTTCTCAAAAAATCATACAAGTTTCTGTTTTATGCTTTTGTACTTATTTTTTTTCTAAATAAGATTTCATATAAAAGTTTTGGTGAATTGTTCCTGGGATAATATGCCCAAAATAATTCTATCCCTTTAAATATTTTTACTTTGTTTCAACTATTTTCTTTTTAGCACCTATTTGTTTGTAGTTCAAGTTTTGCTTTTAAATTCAAAAACCAACTTCAACATGGTATATTTCACATGTAAGTGATCAAAGTAATTTCTCTAATGCATTTACATTACATAATCCCAGAATTAGAATTTTTGGATGTTACAAGTTAGTAACTTAGAGGAGAAAATAGAAATAAGAAATAAAAGTAAGGACTAACGATAGAAAGTTATAACAACTTTCCCCTAGCCCATGACTATTTGCTTAGTTAAAGTAAATGTATTAAAGAAATAGTGGAAAAGGAGCTTGTTCAAATCATTTTTTACCATGTTTGTTGAACTTAATCTCCTTGTGTTGGTAGCAATAGTAAGGGACTGGTCGACGCTAGGAAGCTCCTTCTAGTGGGCATAACCACATGCAAAGAGGAGAAACTTCGACTAGGTGACATCACTATTCTCCAACCAGTGTAAGGAATACCAAGTGTTTGAAAGTGAATGAAATAAATATGAATGCTTAGCTCGTTAAGCAACTATTTTAAACAATAAAGAATGAATATAGCATAAACTTTATTGAAAGTATGAAAGATTACACATATAACTTTCTTAGCTAATCAATGTTCCATGAATTAGAGAGAACTCTACCCTCTTCCATTGCTAGTCATTCCAAATCTCATCACATGACTTCAACCACTGTGTGAGAGTCTTCCCATTTAGTGAAGAGATTATTCCGATTAGACTAGGTCTGAATCTCTTTTAGAACCAAGTCACCTACAGCAAGGCTAGTCCTAGATAACTTATTTAGCTACGGCTACCCCATAACTAGCACATGTGGTTATACTCTTAGGCTTAGATTGATACACTCAAGTTGAGTCCTTAATTGACCCAGGCGAGAATCTCCCCCTATCTACATGCGAGAACACACTCTCACATTTTATAGTTTATAATATATCTCGCCCGCATCAAAAACTTGGTTTTTTTCATTTTCATTTTTATACCAAACTAACATAGATTACCCCTCTGGTCCAATATTTCAAATTCACCCAAGTCCATACACAAATTTTATCGAATGTTCAAATGTAATGAAAACTAGAGCCAAACTAAGCATCGATTCGGTATTTGTAAATCAAGTATACCCAAATTGCCATTAGCTACTATCTACACAATGTCCTAGGGACTACAATAGTAAGGATATCAACATCACAAGTAGGATTCATGCATAAAATAGGAATTTAACTACCGTTACCCAAAATATTGAAATTTTCAGCCAAACATACGCTCATGCATAATAAACTTTGCAAACAAAATACAATAATTGAAATAGTGGGTTCAACAAGATCAAGGAGGTGCTTTCCTTACTCAGGTTGCTCTGACTGTGAGGGTGCTTGATTGTCGATGAATTCGTTCACTATTCCGTCGTCTATTCCAAAGAACCAAGAAAAATCATAAATAATAAAATAAAGTCAATAGCAAAAAAATTCAAATAGTTTTGCATATTCAAAAAGATCATGATTTTATATGAATTTATAAAAAAAATATTCATTCAATTTGGAGTTCATATGCAAAAGTTAATAGCATTTGAAAATGGTTCCGTTTGAAAATTTAAGAAATTCATAAACCTGATGACCTCGATGGCATATTTTATGAAATTACAATTTTTAATAGAGAAGGCATATTCTACTCAAATTAGCGGCTTTTCTCATTTTTTAATAAATTCCATAAATCATTTTCTTACATGTGGGTCCGACATATGGGTCTCTCAAATTTTTAAATCATGTTTTTATTTTTGTTTTAAAAATAGTGGGTGGTCCCACATGTCAGTGAATCATTAGTCATTAACTAAGTGATTAACATTAACTTAATTTTATCCAGAATTAATCCTTGATAGGTGGGTCCACTTGTCAGCCTCGAGGGTTTTAAACACATTTTAATTATGAAAATAGTGAGTGGGTCCCACATGTTAGTAACTCATTTTCTAAAACTCATTTAAATTAGATTTGATTAACTTTTTGACCGGTCCCACATGTGAGTGAATTTTACTTCTAACTAATGTCATTAGTGTTAAACTAATCTTAATCCATGAATGGGGCCCACTGTCAGAAAGAGAGAGAAGGAGAACAGAGCCGCACGGCTGAGCTCGCCTACGACAAACGAAGCAACGGATGGTGACACTGAGTGGCGAAACGAGAAGAGGGTTCCATAGCGATGCTTTGGGTGGTGGCAATGAGAAGAGAGGTTGTAACATCCCAAGTTTGTTACCCAATTACAAATAAATAAAGTTATTATTTTGTTGGATTTTCTAAAATTTGAAAGAGTTTTATTGCTTTATTTGAATTTCTCAAGTTTTAAAAGTCAAAAAGAAAATTTATGGAGTTTTTTGGGATTTTAAAAGCTTTTACCTAATTATTTCAAATCTAAAATAATTTATTTGCAAAAAAGCCAACTTTAAGTTGGAAATAATTTTATTAAGTCCACAATAACTCTAGGAATTTCTGTGAATTTTTCTAGAATTTTTTGATTTTATTTGCTATTTTCTAAAGCCCTTTTGAATTACTAGAATTATTTTAATTGGAAATCAAAAGAAAACCCCTCAAAGTGTTCCAGGCCGAATTCTTCTGGCCCATTCCTATTCCTCCACACACTCGGCCCGTCTTCGCCGCGCGGCCCGTTCTGCACGCCCATTGCCGCCCATTGGATCTAAATCCAACGGCAGCCGCTCGCCCCCGCGTCCATCAATCCTGGCCGTTGGATCAGGATCCCACGACCAGTCGCGCTCCGCTCCGCTTTCCCTCTCTGCGTCACCGCCAAGTGGGGCCCGCGCACCCGTCTTCCACCTCGCCTCCTTCCTCGCGCAGCCCCAACCGAGCCGCCCACCATGGATGGTTCATGGAGCTCCGCCTCCGCCGCGTTTTCCCTCCCCCCCTCTTCAAGCGCATTCATGAGCATTCACTCCCGCGCATCACACCACATTCACCCCGACCGTTTCCCCTCCCTCGCGCACGTGACCGATGATATCAAGTAATGGCTGCCACCGCCCCCGCACCACGATCTCCCTCCCCCATGCCCCTCCGGCCCTATAAATAGGAGCACCGGGTAGCCCTCTTCGCACTCACCATTTCCCCCTCCTTCACTCTCCCTCTCCCCCTGTGAGCTCGCCGTAATTGGAGATCTCGTCGCCGCCAGCCGCAAGCTCTCCGCCACCCCTAGCGCCGCCACCGTCAATGCCGTGTCCTTGCCGCCGCCACCGTCGGCATCGCCACTTCCTTGCGAACCTGGTGCTCGCCTTCGCTTCGCCGGAGCGCCACTAGATCTCGTTGCCGCCGTCAACCCCGCACGCACCGCTGCCTTCACCTCGCCACCGGCCACATCCATCCTCGAGAGTGTCCTCTTCTCGACGTGTGGGTGAGTGCACCGAGCTTGCCTCATCTCCCTCTCCCTTCTCGTAACCTCACTAGTCGCCACCGTGCCACGCAACACCGACGACCATCGGTCCCAGCGTCGGGGCCGGCTGTGCCGACGTGGCCTCGCCACATCACCGCCACCTCACGGCCACGTGAGCGCCACGTCGCCAGTTTCGTCTACGTGGCACCACATCAAACACCCCTCCAGAGCCAAAGCCCCGTGGACTTGGTCCATATGAACCGTGTCTATGACACGTGGGGCCCGCATGTCAGAAATTAGTTTATTTCATTTAAATCCCGGAAATCTGAGTGTTGATGTCAGCCATGTGCAATAAATGGATTTTTCTTTTGGAAAATTATTCGAAATTCATTTAATTTCAGTTTTAGGTTTAAAACTTCTAGAATTCATATCTTTTGCATCGAAACTCCAAATTGGGTGATTCAAATTTCTAAATTTGTACAAAATCATTATCTAGATAACTAAAATAAATTATTTAATTTGGATTTCATTTGAATCTTTATTTGAATTTGGCTTATTTTCACATATAGATTTCGACGACTTTGAGAGTCGATTACTTGTTTGAGAGCAACCAATTGAGCAAGGCAAGTTATACTTTTGATCATATCTGAGCCCATTATTTAAAATTATTTAAAATCTATTTTACATTATTACTACATGCTTATTTCTATTCAATGTAATTTAAATACCTGTTTTAAATTGTAGTTATGCCTAAATCCTTTGTACTGCCAATTTTGATATTGAAATAATTCATACCTTGTCACCTTAGATGAAAATCTAGTTTATGCAATAGTATGAACTAGAACATTTTGAGAAACATTATGCTTAGCCATGCTTAGACCAAAAATATTTGATTTGGGGAATTTTAGCCAAAAATCAAATGTTGTTTAAAAATCTATGACATTGGTTTGTCATGGAAGATTTTGTAAATGATTTTGAAAAGAAAAAAGGAAAAGTTGGTTTGTACTTGAGCGAAATGGATGGTTGGTGGGTGCAGGTTTATGCACGGGCTTAATCTAGTCAAGGTTGAGGCCGAGGGTTCTTATTGAAAGTCACCCAAGTCAGTTAAGGACCGGTCTTTGAGCCGCATCTTGCTAAGCCACAATCGTACCACCACATATCCTAAGTATGGGGAGGGGACCTGGCCAACTAATTTGTAATGTTTCACCGTGGTCGTTCCCTTCAGATGCGGTGGGTAGTCATGTTATGACCTACGTTAGTCCCACCTGGCACAAGAGGTGGCTCAAATCCTGCGGGTTGTAGCCCAAAGGGAGCGAAACCTTAGCGAGGGGAAACTGCGGTGGTATGGCGCATTATAAAGGCTTTGAAACATGCTCTAGACTGCTTACCTAAGGTAGTGAGCAGTGGTATCAACGGATGCCAAACAAACTAGAGAATTCATGTCATGTGGGTAAAGCTGTACAACCTTTGCATAGTGTTAAAAACTATTCGAATAGCCGTGTCCACGGTCATAGACATGCTTGGCAAAGCCACTCAAACTTAGACTTTGGTTTTGATTTCAAAATGATTTTGTAAAACAGTTTTGACATGGATGGGTGTCCATGAGAAAAGTTATGGGTTGAAGCCCTGAGTTGGTGCCCGTGTTTATGTTGGTGTTATAGGTTGGTGCCTACACTAGCTTTATCAATTCATTTAAAACTCAATTTTAATTATTGTAAAAATTGAGCCTTTGAACTTAGTATTGTATTTAAATTGTCAAATATTGCTTTTGCACAAATAACCCTATAAGCCATCCTTTGTTACATCTATGCATGCATTAACTCTGTTATTGGGTGTAACTTGCGAGCACGGTAGTTGTGCTCATCCTTGCTTTATGCAAATTAATTTTAGAGGAGAAGGACTTTGCTACTGGTGTGGATCTCGACGACTAGGCCACTACCCCAGTTTATTGCCTGTGGCAGATCAGCTAGACTCCACTACTTCTTCATCTTCTGATGTGTTCTTTATTGTTGGCTTGTAAGCCTCTCTTGTAATAAACTCTGTTGATTATTAATAAAGTTGTGCGATTTATGGATGTTACCATATCTGTTTACTGTGTGGACTAGGTACTAATCATGGGACTAGTTCAGAAATATGTAGAGGATTTGGGGTGTTAATCCTGGGTCCGATAGAAGTGGTATCAGAGCCATATCGACTGTAGGTCGTGACCTAGTTAGAATGGCCATTAGTTGAAAACTTCAAAACTTATTTTATAACAAGAAAAAGAATAATTTGTTCTCTCCTCATCTCGGTCATCTATCTGTCCTTAGATTCTTCATAGCAATTCTTCCTTACCTAATTCTCCTTTCACCATTTAGTAATGTTAAATGGATCCTCTTTCCCTTGAAATTTTCTATAGTTGGTCCACACGTTCTTATCCCTTATGTTCAAGACCACAAGACATGAAGCTGCCAAGAGAGCAACATCATACAAGAATCATCGAAGACCACGAGCAGAAGATACGATGCCAGCCAAACCATATAGTCTAAGTTTGCCAAGACTCATTCTGTGTATTGAGTCGTTTCACCAATTTACGATTTTCAATCAATAGAACGATGCATAAAGCTATTAAAGTTTTTTTGGAAAGCTTTTGAGTTGGTTCTTCCGTTTAGGAGTTGTTTCGCTCTATCCCCTTAGTTCTCCATATTTGTCTCTTCCCTATCCTTTGTCTCCTTCCCTAAACTTTTGGATTAACCGACAGATGGTGAACACTCGTCACTCTGGGAGTGGAACCAACGCCAACAATGATGGAAGTGCCCCAATTCCACCACCAGCAGCAATCAATGGATCAGAATGGCAGTAGATGATGGCTAATCAAAACAGTCTGATTGAACTGCTTTCTCAGTCTATCAATAGCAATCAAGTCCGACAAGCTACAGCTTTCCAAGCTCCACCTCCACCACCTCAAAGGACTAGTTTGTCAGAATTTATGAGGATGCGTCTGCCAACTTTTTCAAGCAGCACTGAGCCCATGGATGCAGATGATTGGCTTCAGGCGATTGGTAAGAAGTTGGATATTGCTCAGTGCACCGATCATGAAAGGGTGTTGTTCGCTTCTCACCAGCTCATGGGGCCAGCTTCCAAATAGTGGGACAACTACAGCTTGGCTAGCCTGGACGCTCAAGCCATCACTTGGAATGAATTTATGCAAGCTTTCCGTCGTGCACATATTCCATCCGGCATGATAACCCTCAAGAAGGAGTTTCACTCACTTCGCCAAGGCAACCTCTTAGTGAACGAATACCTCCACAAGTTCAATCAACTAGCACGCTATGCACCGGAAGATGTTGCAAGAGATGAAGACAAGCAAGAAAGATTCTTTGAAGGACTCAATGATGATTTGTCCGTACAGCTAATTTCCCAGGATTATTCTGATTTCCAGCTACTGGTTAACAAGGCGATTCGTCAAGAAGGCAAGCACCAAGAGATGGAGAACCGCAAGAGAAGAATGGCTGCACAGAAGTTCAACGCTGGAGGTTTTCCTAAAGCTAGAGGGACTTCATCGCATCAAGTCAGATTCCAGCCAGCAACTTTAACTGAAGCACCTGCAATGAACAACCTGGACAATTTGGAGTCTTCCAAAACATCTGAGGATAGTCAGTCACAGAAGGACCCCTCCTATGTTGTAGGCTTTACGTGCTTCAACTGCCATGAGGTTGGGCATTTTGCCAGTAAATGTCCAAAGAATCAACAGGCAGTGAATCCAACCAGCTCTAAAGTTCCAAAAGTCAACACCATACAAGCAAACAGGAAGCCACAGAATTCTAGAAAAGGACGTTTGTACAATGTCACAGCTCAGGCCCCGTCCAATGAAGAACATGATGCATTTATTTACAACTCTAGCTGAAAACCATATATCCCTAGCTTTCTTTCTAGCCTGTCTGAATCTCAGGGACGAGATTCCTTTTAAGGGGGGTAGTTTGTAACATTCCAAGTGCTGTTACCCAATTAAAAATAAATAAAGTTATTATTTTGTTGGATTTTTGAAATTTGAAAGAGTTTTGTTGCTTTAGTTGAATTTGTAAAGTTTTAAAAGTCAAAAAGAAAATTTATGGAGTTTTCTAGATTTTAAAAGCTTTTACCTAATTATTTCAAAGCTAAAATAATTTATTTGCAAAAATAAAAGCCAAATTTAAGTTGGAAATAATTTTATTAAGTCCAAAATAACTCTAGGAATTTCTGTGAATTTTTCTAGAATTTTTGGATTTTATTTGCTATTTTCTAAAGCCCTTTTCAATTACTAGAATTATTTTATTTGGAAATCAAAAGAAAATCCCTCAAAGTATTCCAGGCTGAATTCTTCTGGCCCATTCCTATTCCTCCACGCACTCGGCCCATCTTCGCCGTGGCCGTTCTCGTTACTTCGCTGGATCTAAATCCAACAGCACTGTCGCCTCGCGTCCATCGATCCTGGCCGTTGGATCAGGATCCCACGACCAATCGCGCTCCGCTCCGCTTTCCCTCTCCGCGTCACCGCCAAGTGGGGCCTGCGCACCCGTCTTCCACCTCACCTCCTTCCTCGCGCAGCCCCAACCAAGTTGCCCGCCATGGATGCTTCACGGAGCTCCGCCTCCGCCGCGTTTTCCCTCCCCCTCTTCAAGCACATTCATGTGCATTCACTCCCGCGCATCACACCGCATTCACCCCGACTGTTTCCCCTCCCTTGCACACGTAACCGACGAGATTGAGTAACGGCCGCCGCCGCCCCCACACCACGATCTCCCTCCCCCGTGGCCATCCGGCCCTATCAATAGGAGCACCGGGTATCCCTCTTCGCACTCACCATTTCCCCCTCATTCACTCTCCCTCTCCCCTTGTGAACTCGCTGTAATTGGAGATCTCGTCGCCGCCGGCCGCAAGCTCTCCGCCTCCCCTAGCACCGCCACCGTCGACGCCGCGTCCTCGCCGCCGCCACCGTTGGCATCGCCACTTCTTCGTGAACCTAGTGCTCGCCTTCACTTCGCTGGAGCGCTGCTGGATCTTGTCGCCACCGTCAACCCCGCACGTGCCACCGCCTTCACCTCTCCGCCAACCACATCTATCCTCCTCTCGACATGTGGGTGAGCGCATCGAGATTGCCTCGTCTCCCTCTCCCTTCTCGTAACCTCGCTAGTCACCGCCATGCCGCGTAGTGCCAGCGACCATCGATCCCAGCGCCGGCGCCGCCCGTGCCGATGTGGCCTCGCCACATCACCGCCACCTCACGGCCACGTGTGCGCCACGTCACTAGTTTCGTCTACGTGGCGCCACGTCAAACACCCCTCTAGAGCCAAAGACCCGTGGACTTGGTCCATATGAACCGTGTCTATGACACGTGGGGCCCGTATGTCAGAAATTAGTTCATCTCTTTTAAATCCTAGAAATCTAAGGGCTGACGTCAGCCATGCGCAATAAATGGATTTTTCTTTGGGAAAATTATTCGGGAAATTCATTTAATTTTAGTTTGAGGTTTAAAACTTCTAGAATTGATATCTTTTGCATCCAAACTCCAAATTGGGTGATTCAAATTTCTAAATTTGTACAAAATCATTATCTAGCTAACTAAACTAAAATTATTTAATTTGGATTTCATTTGAATCTTTATTTGAATTTGGCTTATTTTCGCATATAGATTTCGACGACTTCAGAGAGTCAGATTTCGACGTTGTTTGAGAGAAACCAATTGAGCAAGGCAAGTTATACTTTTGATCATATTTGAGCCCATTATTTAAAATTATTTAAATTCTATTTTATATTATTATCGCATGCTTTTTTCTATTCAATGTAATTTAAATACCTGTTTTAAATTGTAGTTATGCCTAAATCCTTTTTACTACCAATCTTGATATTGAAAAAATTCATACCTTGTCACCTTAGATGAAAATATAGTTTATTCAATAGTATGAACTAGAACATTTTGAGAAAAATTATGCTTAGCCATGCTTAGACCAAAAATGTTTGATTTGGGGAATTTTAGCCAAAAATCAAATGTTGGTTAAAAGTATATGGTATTGGTTTGGCATGGAAGATTTTGTAAATGATTTTGAAAAGCAAAAAGGAAAAGTTGGTTTGTACTTAGGCAAAATGGATGGTTGGTGGGTGCAGGTTTATGCACAAGCTCAATCTAGTCAAGGTTCAGGCCCAGGGTTCAACAGAGGTGGATGGAGGCAGCACTGCACCCTCTTGGGCTCATGGTGAACCCTGGGAAGGAGGCGTTCTTGCACCCAGCGAATAGGTGCATTGGACTGACGTGATGCTAACAGGCTGGGCACGGGGACCAAGGGATGTCAGGGGTGAGCCGGTGGTGTTGTTCCATGGCGGCGCCATGGATGGCCACGGGGTTGTCTATAGGAACTACTCACTCGGGGCGAATTGAAGGGTGCGTGAGGATCAGGGGCTCGCCACAATCAAAACGATGATGATGATGAGGTCAGAGATGGCTTGGGGTGGCCGAATGATGGTGAATAGAGGCGGCGGTGACGGGCTTCACAGTGATAAAACTCCTGCATGCAATCGGGCTGAAATGGAGCATGGGGATAGGCTCAGGAGGGCACGAGGATGGAGATAATGACCTTGATGAGGTCGGACACTCACCGGAGAAGGGATGACTTCAATGGCAATGGCAGTGGCAGAGAGGTTCATGGTGACGACGTGCTATGGTGATGAAGGTGATACAAGAGGGTGTGCATTAGCTCACTAGTGTGCTAAAGATGGTGAACACGAAAGTAATTGACTGGGGACTCACCGGTCTGCGAGAAACAGCGGAAATGGCGACGGTGGCCGAATTGATTCTCTATGAGATGGCCAACGTTAAGTAAGGGAAAGTCATCACTAGGGCATGGAACATGTGATGACGTGGTTGGGTTGAACCCAAACTCACTGGAATGGCAGGAACGTTGTCGGACCATGAGTGTGGAATACCCAAAGCCCTCGTGTGTGTATTGTACTAGTCCCATGATTATTGGGGAGTACACACATCCACAATGTTAGCATTCACATCCATACATTCATACATACAAAATGAAGAAAATATGGTACATAACTTAAGTGATTACATTATTTACAACACAACAGTCGACCGGCCAAATAAAAGCTTAAGTATCAGAAGTAGCAAATGTAACAGCGGAAGCAAAATTTGTATAATAAGTCAAAACTTCCAGTGGCATGCTCATCCGAACCCTCAAGAAACCAACTAGAGACAAGTCCTAGAAAGACCCATTACTGAACCCACCTGTTCCGGGTGCAAAGAAGACGTCGTCCGGCATAGGATCATCCTCTAACTCTGAACAACAAATTAATCAAGATTGAGTACATTATGTACTCAATAAGACTTGTAGTGTATCGCAAAATTTGTATAAATCCAAGGCTAACAAGAGACGAGGCTCTATGCTACAAGTTGTGTTCAGCATTAAGCAAATTTTATTTGCAATATCAATACGTAGTATTTTGCAACGGAAATTTAAAGAGCAGTTAAATAGATAAAGTACAACAAGTAATTGAATAAATAACAACTCACAACCCTCCTCGTCTGTGAGCAACATCTTATTTTCAGCCAAAGACATGGCACTCAACTCAAAATAAAAACCAACAAGCCATTTCCCATATTTTCCAACAAAACTATTTTTTTATGAAAACCAAGACTATACCCATTAAGACAGTACTAAGCATGCTCATGACCACAAACACGGCTATTTAAATAGATTTACACTCTGCAAAGGTGTACAACTTTATCCACAGCACATGAATTTTCTAGTTTGTTTGGTATCTGTCGATACCACCGCTTACTACCTTTAGTAAGCAATCTAGAATATTGTGAGACCCCAACGTTTATTAAGCTCATAATACTTAGTCATCCAATTGACCCTAGTATTATCAACCAAATAAACCCAGTCTCGAGAGATGTATACTTCCTGTAATGCAAGATACATACCTCACAACAAAAGAATGTATCAATTCCATACAACACATAGTACATAAGCAACAAACCGAAGTTAATATTAATAAGGATAGGTTATTACAAAAGAGGGCCTTCCGCCAAATAACAACAAACTATAAAGATACACAATGAAGCAAAAGTGCCATAAAGATGGCCCAAAATAAGAGCCAACCAAGGTGCCTTTAGCCCACAAGGCAATTGACGGACCGCCAAGCTAGTCGCTCTCCTAACCATCAAGACAACACACAAAAAGTAAAGCCCTTTGGGCTCTACCTCCTCTGCAACAAAGTTGTTAAGCAAAGCAAATGAGTACAATAAATTGTTTATTGTACTCGCAAGACCGACGTAAGATAACAGTAACTATAATTTAGCTATATGCAAGCTTTATTTAAGTGGATGAGGCTTTGGACTCATTTAAGCACAAAACAAGTTTTCATTTGCAATAATATAGTAGATTGAAAGCAATTTGATAAAGCATTTTAATTGTTGAAATAACGACGAGATAAATAACATGGTAACAACAACAAGAACAACCTCGAAGTGACCAACCCAAGTCACCACAACAATAGCATGAACTCCCTGCTCATACCAACCATGTCAAGTTTTAATTAAAGGTTGTAGTCTAGTCTTGAACGACCTTACCAAGCATGTCCATAACCTAGGACGAGGCTATTCAATAGTTTTATCCTGCGCAGGTGTACCACTCATTCCACACATCGACCGCCTTTCCTTTAAGCACACTACCTTAGGTGTGCCAAGCACGGCTAAGTCCTACGAGACATTTCCAATGGACAATGCTAATTCGAGTCGCACAACCCACGGGAGAAGGAGACATCACACAACCTTCCGAAGCTAATGCTCCTCCCACATCACACACACATTTTATCTTTAAAACACACCAACCGAGCGACCCCAATTAACACCGCCTAAAGTACTTAGTCAAGAGGGTTCCATATGCCCTCGTGTGGTTAGTACGCAAAATCGCTGGCTTAGTGACCCAAGTACTCGGTCCTTAGGGACCCTGCATACCACCACATCCAAAAACCACGCCATCCATCCAATATGCCCAAGTCTAAATCAATCTTTTATTTTCAGTTTTGATTTTACAATTAATCAAAGCACAAGTGCTGGACATATAGGAGTAATAGTCAGTTTTGAGTGATCAAGACCATCGACTAAGTCGATGATCGCCCATTTCTATCGTTACTAAGCATGTCTAAGCAATTTAAATCGAAACTACTAAGTGATAGGAGCTCATCCAACGAGCTCAAACCACAGCAAATAACCTAGGCTCATGGTAGTAGAGGATAAACAATTCCTACAGATTATGCAACTATAGGCGCATAGCTTACATTTAACACAAAGTAGCATGCATACATAGAAGTAAAACGATATATTAAGCTTTAAAGTAATGGGACAATGATGGAAATGATCAAACTGCTTGCCTTGCTGTTGCTGGTCAATTTGTTGCGGAGGGTCACTCTCGAGATCACCACAAATGTCGGCTTCAACGGAAAAGCGAGAAAGAACCGATAAGAACGATTTAAACACAACAAAGACAGCACAACAAACGAACTCCAAATTCTCTGAATTTTCTACAGCAGCAAGAGGGTGATTTTAGGAATTTTGCAACAAGAACCAATTGATTTGGATTCTCAATGCAAAAGTTATGAGCAAAACAATTCTGCTCAGCCCCTAAAATACCAAACTGCACTATTCACTAATTTAATTATGAGGCAACATTTTCTAGAACAGAAGTGAAGCTGAAATTTTTACTGTAAAACCAGCACCTCATGAGATGAATAACACAATTGAGTTCACCTCATTTGGAGCTATATTGCACTTTCTATAATCTTTCAAAACAAGAACTTGAACAAAATTATAATGCACAAGTCCTCATTTTCCTAACAGCAACATGCTCAAAACTAATTTTCACAGTGAGTTCATTAATAGAGGAAACCAACAAAGTTGGTCTCACCCAAAAATAATCTACAGAGCATTAGTTTTGTATTTTACAAGTTAAGCATTGATTTAAGTGTATATTTTAAAGTTGGTTTTAAAATCTAATGGCAAATCAGGTTCTCGAGTTGAACTCAACTTACAATCATTTTTGGATTAAAGTCAAGTCCAAGACAGAGCCAACATACTTTGAATGACCTCAAATGGAATTAAAATGAAAAAGATATGAAATTCTAAAGTTTATACCTTATTTCAGTTCATAATTAAGAATGTATCGAATTTCTAAAACCCATAAGGACATGGGAGGTCATGAGCCACAGATCACAGATCTAACGGCTCAGACCTCCCAGTGAACAACGCCACACGCGCCAGAGGTCCAGAGGTCCTCGACCTCCTAGCAACGCACATGCGCGAGGTGAGGGGAGGTCGGGCCGAGATGCGAAATCCAACGGACCACAACATGGAAAGGAGGTCCGGAACGGACCAGATCTAAAGGGGAGGTCCTCAACGGTTGGGATGTCCTCGAGGAGGTCCCGCGGAGGTCCTCAACGCCCTGCACCTCCAGGAGGTCTGGACGGCCAAGATTGCGAAGGAGAGGTCTTGGACGCCCAGATCTCCTGAGGAGGTCATGGATGTCCCTGAGCTCGCGATAAAAATTAGCGACGCGCACGCGCTGGACAAGAGATTAAATGCGCTACCGACATCAAGGAGGTCCGCGGCGGGAGGCCTTAAATGCGCAACACGGAGGATTAAATGCAGCTAAGACATGCCCATGATTTCAATGATTTGAGCACATGATTAGTGCATTAACTCGGCGGATCTTTGTCCAAAACGGCAATAGCGCCGCAGTTCTTGTCCGACAAGATCTCGAAGCTCAAAGAAGTGGTTATTGCCGGCGATGCGGACTCGCCCGGCGACAACCAAAGACATCCCCTGCAGCGCAATAGTGTTGCACACACCATGGGCTCACTCTCGACGGCGACGACGACCTTAATCGCCATGAGCCGAGAGGACAGAGATGACCAAGACGGCCAAAAGACAAAATGCAAAAAGGAAGCTCCGCGACATTCAAGCTGTGCTCAACAAAGCTCCGCGACATCATTCAGCGGTGCCAAGAACTAAGGGACTAACAGGGGAGTACCGGAGGTCCTTAAGATGCCGGGAGGTTGAGGATGGTGATGGCCCGAGTTGGAGAAGATGGGGTTGCTCCACGGCCAAAGTTTCCGCTCCAAGCTCCTCTTTGTCCACCTCTGAAATGCCCAAACCAAAGCGAAGTTAGGTCTTGGTCCCGTGAGGGGATGGTACAAATGGAGCTCAGAGAAAAGGAGGAAAACTCCAGGACCCTTGTCCACCGAGGAGCTCCAAGCTCCAAAGAATGGCGCCAAGAATGGAGGTCGCTGGAAGAGCAAAGCTTAGAAGGCACCAAAGGCAAGCTAGAACTTGAAAGAGTGCCAAAGAAGCTACTGGAGGAACCCAATGGGGCTTTATACTTGGGCACAGGAGGTCATGGACCACTTGGCTAAGCTCATGGTGAGCTTGGCCCATGGCACGGTCTAGGACATTGGACAAGATGTAAAGTTGACGGTGGTGACAGTCTGTCTTGACTGAGAGAAGCGGAAGGTCGACTTGCATTTAATGCGGTCAAGAAAGAGTTGTTAAAGGTACATAAGGGTTCGGGCGCATTAATGCATCGCTCGTAAGCATGCATGCGCCGACCAAGGAAGGAGAAGAACAGGAGGTCTTGATGACCGTTGGATAAGCCTTGGGAGAGGTCCTGCCCTCCGATGGCATTTTTGAACCGTTACGCCAAAGGATCGGGAGGAGGTCCCACCACACGATCAAGGATGGGGAGGTCATGGCCTCACGATCTCCTTAATGCGAGCAAGACGTGGGAAAATGAGACAGAGGTCCAAAGCGTTGGATCTCCATCCAATCTGCAAGGACCTCTGTGAGGTCTTAACCGCACATGAACATAAGAACACGAGGGGAGGTCATGGCCTTTGGATTTAAATCCAAGGGCTACGACCTCACGCGGCGCTGGGAGGTTTGATGCGCATAAGACAAGGAGGAGGTCGTGACCGTGAGATTTTAATCTAACGGTGCACGACAAAAGATGGGGGAGGTTGTGAGTGCTTGATAGCACGGGGAGGTCGTGAGCTGTTGGATTTGATCCAATGGCTACGACCTTGGTTAGGTGGGAGGTTTGCTTAGTTTACAGTGAGGGGAGGTCAGGGCCATGGATCTTGGATCCAAGGGCTATGACCTCACGTAGGTGGGAGGACCTGACTGAGTATGTTGAGGAGGAGGTCGTGGCTGTTGGATTTGATCCAACGGCTACGACCTCAACAAGGTGGGATGACCTCGCTGCGATGGTTTAACAAATGAGGAGGTCTTTGAGGTTTAACACATGTGGGAGGTCATGACCATGGATCATCGATCCAACGGCAATGACCTCATGAGGTGGGGAGGTCTTTGCGTGTTAATCATGAGGAGGTCGTGGCGGTTGGATGTAAATCCAACTACAGGCTGCGACCGATCAAGGTGGAGATGAGGTCTCACGAGGTGCAGACATGGTTGGGCTGGACCAAATTTTGAATATGGCTAGCCCAAGGAACAGTGTAGGCTTTTAAATTTAGTTTTTAACAAATGAAGCTTAGCAGAATTATTTGAGATAGCAAGGAACTCCAAATTTGATGAAATTTTAACTGGAGCTTGCTGACAATGAGATTAACCTTGCATAAAATTTCCAGAGGTTATTATGCAATGCATTTTTCTCAGGAAATTCGTTAAGGTTGTTTAAAGGATTGTTTTACCTCCAAAATTTATCAAACTAGTTTTACAACTTGTGATATTTTTCAGAGGGGTCCCACATCGGTTTTAGGACCAAGGAAAATACTTTCCAATTGTTGGGCACAAGATTTAAGATAATTGGAAAAGGAATTTGACTTTTGGTCAACAAGAGCTTTGTGTTTTTGGACTACACAACTCTTGGACAAGAATTACATGAGGTTTTAGGGTTTTCAAGTTGTGAGAAAAAGTTTTAATTTCTACACATATAATTATACTTGAATAACCCAAATTATACAGTTGGGATGTTACAAAATCTCCACCCCTTACAGAAATCTCGCCCCGAGATTTGGCTCACTCAGAAAGAAAGATGGATAGTCCGCGACGCAGACGATCTTCTCTTTCCCAAGTAGCCTCATCCTCGTAATGGTTTGACCAATCGAACTTTAAGGAACTTGATGGTCTTATTCCTTGTCCTTCATTCAGACTCTCGAGCACGCGAACAGGTGCTCGCGATAGGTCAAATCGGTTGACATCGAGAGTTTCCAACGGAGCTTCCTCGGTTGGAACACGGAGGCACTTCTTAAGCCGGGACACATGGAAAACATCATGTACCCCTCAAGTGCAGCCGCAACTCCAACTTATAGGCAACAGCTCCTTCTTCTCGATAACGCAGTAGGGACCGACATATCGAGGAGCTAACTTGCCCTTGACGCCAAACGTTGATGGCCCTTCAAAGGAGAGACTTTGAGATAAACAAAGTCATTAGGCTCAAAACGTAACTCACGCCGACGGCGGTCCGCATAGCTCTTTTGCCGAGATTGAGCTGCGCAAACGCCACGAATAAGCCGGACTTGGCGCCGCCTCATTGATTGAGTCCGCCAAAGAGAGGTCTCTCACCGTCTCGACCAGTTCAACGGGTTCTACACTTTCTCCGCATAAGGCCTCAAATGGTGCCATGCCGAGACCGGCCCGAAAGTTGTTGTTATAAGAAAACTTCGGCAAATGGCAAGCATTTCTCCCAATGCTTCCCATGTGAAAGGACACAAGCACGAAGCATGTCTTCCAAAACTTGGTTGACCCTCTCGGCCCGACCATCGCTTTGGGGGTGAAATGCCGTCCGAAAGCAAGACGAGTGCCCATAGCCTCTTGCAAGCTATGCCAAAACGAGACGTGAAAAGGATCCACGATCCAACACGATCGTCTTCGCACACCGTGCAAACTCACGATGCGGGCGATGTAGAGCTCCGCCAAAAGACCTACGAAGTTCGGTCTTGACGGAAGGAAATGTGCCACCTTAGTCAATCGATCGATGACGCACCCAAATGGCATCATTCTTCTTCGGGATGTGGGTAGACCGTGATGAAGTCCATTCCGATCGAATCCCACTTCCACTCAGAATTGGCAAAGGTCAAGCGCCCCAATAGAACGCCGATGCTCGGCCTTGACACGACGACACACGTCGCGACTCTAAGAACGAACTCGCGATCTCCTCTTCATTCGGGTCCACCAAAATCTCTGGCGGAGATCTTGATACATCTTTGTGGCCCCGGATGAATGGATAAAGGCGAATCATGGGCTTCATGGAGGATTAAATTCCGAACTCCATGTCCTTTGGAACCACAAGGCGTTGTTCAACCTCACGACGCCATGCTCATCCTCGAGAAGCACTTGGTCGCTCCGTTCTTGACATTTGCCTTAATGTGGCTCACCCAACATCCGATCGCCGAGCGGACTTGATCCGATCCACCAAGGTTGGTTGCACAACCAAGGCAATGAGAGAACCACGCTCAACTAAACCCAAGTTGAGACGCTGAAACTCTTCCGTAAGAGCGGGTGAAGCTCCTCGACAACAAGGCATGGCAATGCGCTTATGACTAAGCGCGCAAGAACGACATTAGCCTTGCCCGGATGGTAGTGTATACCCATGTCATAATCCTTGATCAACTCCAACCATCTCCTTTGCCCGAGGTTCAGTTAGCTGGGTGAACAAATACTTAAGGCTCTTGTGATCCGAATACACTTCACAACGACACGATTAGGTAATGTCGCCAAATCTTAAGTGCATGAATCACGAAGCCAACTCCAAGTCATGAGTAGGGTAGTTGAGTTCATGAGGTCTCAATTGCCTTGATGCATAGGCCACTACCTTGCCTTCTTGCATAAGGACACAACCGAGGCCTCGACGAGAAGCATCGCAAAAGATATCGAAGCTTCGATGGATATCGGGAAGAACAAGAACGGAGCGGTGGTCAAACGCTTTT
This sequence comes from Phyllostachys edulis, assembly GCA_036346405.1. Classification (NCBI taxonomy): domain Eukaryota; kingdom Viridiplantae; phylum Streptophyta; class Magnoliopsida; order Poales; family Poaceae; genus Phyllostachys; species Phyllostachys edulis. The sequence continues at coordinate 72,945 of JAYEVD010000533.1, forward strand.
GAGTATTTGGAAACTTTCCTCACACCCAGCGGACCACACGAACTTCTTGTCCTTCTTGAGCAACTCCACATCGGCCAGCGATCTTGGAGAAGTTCTCGATAAAGCGACGATAATATCCCGCTAAACCGAGAAAACTCCGCACATCGGTGACCGAAGCAGGTTGACTCCATGAAAGAACATCGCTGACCTTGCTAGGATCAACGGCTACGCCTCCTGCTGAAAGAATATGGCCTAAGAAGGCCACTTCTTCAACTGTACGCGACTTGTTGAACTTCGCAGACAAATGGTGCTCACGTAGCTTGCCTAACACAAGCTCCAGATGCTCGGCATGTTCCTCATCGTTCTTGGAGTAGATAAGGATATCATCGATGAAGACCACGACAAACTTATCCAAATACTCCATGAATACCGAATTCATGAGATTCATGAACAAGGCAGAGCATTGGTTGTCAATGACATGACGGTGTACTCGTACAAGCCGAAGCAGTAGAGAACGCCGTTTTGGAATATCCTCGGTCGAATACTTAACTCGATGATATCCCACTCTCAAATCAATCTTGGAGAAAACTCGAGCTCCACCAATTGATCAAGAGATCGCCAATGCGGGCAATGGATACTTGTTCTTCACCGTCACTTCATTAAGTGGGCGGTAATTCGACGACATCATAAAGTACCATCCTTCTTCTTTACGAAGATTGCCGGACAACCCCAAGGAGATGAGCTAGGCTAATGAAACCCTTCTCTTGCAGCTCACTTAATCGCTTCTTCAATTCCACCAACTCGCTCGGTGGCATCCGATAAGGCCTCTTTGAGATAGGGGCGTACCAGAGCCAACTCAATGACAAACTCGAGGTCTCGAACGGGTGGCATTCCGGAAGATCTCGGGAAAGACATCAACAAAGTCACAAACTGCTGGGACTTCGCTAATATCTAAAGCGGCTTCGCTTCAAGCCGAAGAGATGAGGGCCTAGCGACTTCGCGAAAAACTAACTCGCCACGGAGGGCTAGACAGAGAGACGAGCTTCTGGCGCAATCGATTTGTCCCATGTGCCGAGACAACCAATCCATGCCAAGAATCACATCAAGACTCGCTGAATGGAGAAGGATAAGGTTCGCTAAGAACCCTACGCCGATCTCGATAGGAACATCCCTACACTCGATTTGACTCTCAACTCCCAACCAGAGAGCGAATGAGAAGCGGATCGACAATGGAGAGAAAAGAAGCTCTCCGACAAAGAAGAAAAGACTCGTAAACAAAGGAATGAGATGCTCTGAATCAAACAAGACAAGAGCAGGGTGAGAGTTAACGAAAGTGTACCTAGCACGACGCCGGGTGCCTCCCGAGCCTCCTCTCGCAGGTGACGGCGTTGACGCGACCACTACCCACGCCTTTGGGTAGCCGGACGATCTTCTCGTCCCGAGATGCACCACCTCTCGCCCGCGCCCTCCATTAGGACGAGGGGTCGCCTCTCTTCTTAGGGCATTGGTTCGCATAATGCCCTTCGATTGCATGAGAAGCATGTGACCCGGCGGCCGGGTTATGGGGCCGCTCACGACTCGCAGTGCACGGATCGAGACACGGCTGCGATGGACGAGGAACAGGCAGTGACCTCGGGGCCAAGAATGAGACTGGTACCTCGAGATCGCCTCAAGCGGGACGGAGGAATCGCCTCGATGACTTATGGGCCTCCCACTTGCGCTATGGAGTCCATAAGCTCGAGCCGCATGCTCAGCGACGATGGCCTTGTCGACCAAGGTCTGAAAATCAGGGAAGTCGACAATGGATAGCTTGTCCTTCAGCTCCTCAGACAAGCCACGCCTGAACTTGGCCTGCTTAGCCATATCAGTGGCCACGTCCTCAGGAGCATAACGAGCTAGATGGTTGAACTCGTAGACATACTCCATGATCGAAGCACGCCTTGCTTGAGCGCAAGAAACTCCTGCTTCTTGATCTCCATCAAGCCGGCAGGGATGTGAGCCCGACGGAAGGCAGTACGAAACTCCTCCCAAGAAACGGTGTGGTCTGCGGGCTGCATGGCGAGAAAGCTCTCCCACCATGACAACGCTGCACCCTCCAGCTGGTGCGATGCGAACAGCGCCTTCTCGTGCTCCTGGCACTGCGCGATGCGAAGCTTACGCTCCACAAGACGGCCAATCGTCTGCAGATCCAAAGGGTCCTCGACCGGGAAAAGGTAGGAGGTGAGTACGAAGAAACTCCGCGAGTCCTCCACGCGGCCGATGGGTATGCCTTGCCTGCATCCTCAAGCTCCGGTAAGTGCGGTGGTGTTGCGCGATGACGCCCAAGAGAACCCTCTGTCATCCGCATGTTGCGCCGATCCAAGAAGAACTCGGCCATGGTCGGAGGAGGAGGAAGCTCCTCGTCCGGACCAGCTGCCTGGCCTTGGCCGCTACGAGTGCGTCCGGCCATCCTGTTACAATGAAATTTGGTTAGCAACTAAACCCGAAAACAAAGCCTTAAGGAAAGCAAAGCCAACGCATCAGGAATGGAATATCACCCTAAACGAAAGCCAAAACAGCGGTAATTATACTTTAAAAAGCTTCTAATAGACTCCAAAAACAGCCAAGAAACACCAAAAGAAGGCTCAACTTCTCAACTCAACTAACCCGTATTGAATGAACGAGTAATTGATCGAGAAGATTAAAAATCAGATTGTAAGATGAGATCTAAAACTATTAGAGAGCAAGGTTAATGCAGCGAAATAAGTGTTAGATACTTAGCTAACTAGTATCACGTCTTACCCTTTTATTCCCACAAATTTTTGTTGATTTAACCTCTCATTTTCTACCTTAATTCCTGACTTGTGCTTGCTGCCCTGAAATACTTGTTGGCTGTCCAGAAATCCCAGATTTGCATCTCGGCTCTAAACACTTTTACTCTTCACCAAAAGACAGCCAAGACTTCAAATTTAGAACTCTCATAAGTTCCCCAAAACCCAATTAATCGATAACAACTATTGTGTGGAAGGGAAGAGAGGAAAACAATTTTTAAAACTCAAATTAGAGTGAGATGAGAAGAGAAAGCTAAGATAGATAAGGAGTAAAAGTAGAGAATTACTTAAGCTTTAAAACTCCTTTGATACTTTGAAATTAGATTTTCAAAATATCCTAAAGGCGACCAAGCTTGCGTTATTACGGTCTCGAATGGCTCGATACCAACTTTTGTGAGACCCCGACGTTTATTAAGCTCATAATACTTAGTCATCCAATTGACCCTAGTATTATCAACCAAATAAACCCAGTCTCGAGAGATGTATACTTCCTGAATGCAAGATACATACCTCACAACAAAAGAATGTATCAATTCCATACAACACATAGTACATAAGCAACAAACCGAAGTTAATATTAATAAGGATAGGTTATTACAAAAGAGGGCCTTCGCCAAATAACAACAAACTACAAAGATACACAATGAAGCAAAAGTGCCATAAAGATGGCCCAAAATAAGAGCCAACCAAGGTGCCTTTAGCCCACAAGGCAATCGACAGGACCGCCAAGCTAGTCGCTCTCCCAACCACGCAAGACTCACAAAAGTAAAGCCCTTTGGGCTCTACCTCCTCTGCAACAAAGTTGTTAAGTTAAAGCAAATGAGTACAATAAATTGTTTATTGTACTCGCAAGACCGACGTGTAAGATAACAGAACTATAATTTAGCTATATGCAAGCTTTATTTAAGTGGATGAGGCTTTGGACTCATTTAAGCACAAAGCAAGTTTTCATTTGCAATAATATAGTAGATTGAAAGCAATTTGATAAAGCATTTTTAATTGTTGAAATAACAACGAGATAAATAACATGGTAACAACAACAAGAACAACCCGAAGTGACCAACCCAAGTCACCACAACAATAGCATGAACTCCCTGCTCATACCAACCATGTCAAGTTTTAATTAAAGGTTGTAGTCTAGTCTTGAACGACCTTACCAAGCATGTCCATAACCTAGGACGAGGCTATTCAATAGTTTTATCCTGCAGGTGTACCATGCACCCACACGCCGATCGCCTTTCCTTTAAGCACACTACCTTAGGTGTGCTTGCACGGCTAAGTCCTACGAGACATTTCCAATGGACAATGCTAATTCGAGTCGCACAACCCACGGGAGAAGGAGACATCACACAACCTTCCCGAAGCTAATGCTCCCTCCCACATCACACACACATTTTATCTTTAAAAACACACCAACCGAGCGACCCCAATTAACACCGCCCAAAGTACTTAGTCAAGAGGGTTCCATATGCCCTCGTGTGGTTAGTACGCAAAATCGCTGGCTTAGTGACCCAAGTACTCGGTCCTTAGGGACCCGGGCATACCACCACATCCAAAACCACGCCATCCATCCAATATGCCCAAGTCTAAATCAATCTTTTATTTTCAGTTTTTGATTTTACAAATTAATCAAAGCACAAGTGCTGGACATATAGGAGTAATAGTCAGTTTTGAGTGATCAAGACCATCGACTAAGTCGATGATCGCCCATTTCTATCGTTACTAAGCATGTCTAAGCAATTTAAATCGAAACTACTAAGTGATAGGAGCTCATCCAACGAGCTCAAACCACAGCAAATAACCTAGGCTCATGGTAGTAGAGGATAAACAATTCCTACAGATTATGCAACTATAGGCGTGCTAGCGACATTTAACACAAAGTAGCATGCATACATAGAAGTAAAACGATATATTAAGCTTTAAAGTAATGGGACAATGATGGAAATGATCAAACTGTTTGCCTTGCTGTTGCTGGTCAATTTGTTGCGGAGGGTCACTCTCGGATCACCACAAATGTCGGCTTCAACGGAAAAGCGAGAAAGAACCGATAAGAACGATTTAAACACAACAAAGACAGCACAACAAACGAACTCCAAATTCTCTGAATTTTCTACAGCAGCAAGAGGGTGATTTTAGGAATTTTGCAACAAGAACCAATTGATTTGGATTCTCAATGCAAAAGTTATGAGCAAAACAATTCTGCTCAGCCCCTAAAATACCAAACTGCACTATTCACTAATTTAATTATGAGGCAACATTTTCTAGAACAGAAGTGAAGCTGAAATTTTACTGTAAAACCAGCACCTCATGAGATGAATAACACAATTGAGTTCACCTCATTTGGAGCTATATTGCACTTTCTATAATCTTTCAAAAACAAGAACTTGAACAAAATTATAATGCACAAGTCCTCATTTTCCTAACAGCAACATGCTCAAAACTAATTTTCACAGTGAGTTCATTAATAGAGGAAACCAACAAAGTTGGTCTCACCCAAAAATAATCTACAGAGCATTAGTTTTGTATTTTACAAGTTAAGCATTGATTTAAGTGTATATTTTAAAGTTGGTTTTAAAATCTAATGGCAAACTGTGCTCTGGAGTTGAACTCAACTTACAATCATTTTTGGATTAAAGTCAAGTCCAAGACAGAGCCAACATACTTTGAATGACCTCAAATGGATTTAAAATGAAAAAGATATGAAATTCTAAAGTTTATACCTTATTTCAGTTCATAATTAAGAATGTACCGAATTTCTAAAACCCATAAGGACATGGGAGGTCATGAGCCACAGATCACAGATCTAACGGCTCGAGACCTCCCAGTGAACAACGACACGCACGCCAGAGGTCCAGAGGTCTGGACCTCCTAGCAACGCACATGCGCGAGGTGAGGGGAGGTCGGGGCCGAGATGCGAAATCCAACGGACCACAACATGGAAAGGAGGTCCGAACGGACCAGATCTAAAGGGGAGGTCCTCAACGGTTGGGATGTCCTCGAGGAGGTCCCAGCCGAGGTCTCAACGCCACTGCACTCCAGGAGGTCTGACGGCCAAGATTGCGCAAGGAGAGGTCTTGGACGCTCCAGATCTCCCTGAGGAGGTCATGGATGTCCCTGAGCTCGCGATAAAAATTAGCGACGCAGCGCACGCCGCTTGGACAAGAGATTAAATGCGCTACGGACATCAAGGAGGTCCGCAAGGGAGGCCTTAAATGCGCAACACGGAGGATTAAATGCAGCTAAGACATGCCCATGATTTCAATGATTTGAGAACATGATTAGTGCATTAACTCGGCGGATCTTTGTCCGAAAAATGGCAATAGCGCCAGCGATTGTCCGACAAGAGATCGAGCTCAAAGAAGTGGTTATTGCGGCGATGCGGACCTCGCCGGCGACAACCAAAGACATCCCCTGCAGCGCAATAGTGTTGCGCACACCATGGGCTCTCACTCGACGGCGACGACGACCTTAATCGCCGAGCCGGAGAGGACAGAGATGACCAAGACGGCCAAAAGACAAAATGCAAAAAGGAAGCTCCATGCGACATTCAAGCGTGTGCTCAACAAAAAACTCCGCGACATCATTCAGCGGGTGCCAAAGAACTAAGGGACTAACAGGGGAGTACCGGAGGTCCTTAAGATGCCGGGAGGTTGAGGATGGTGATGGCCCGAGTTGGAGAAGATGGGGTTGCTCCACGGCCAAAGCTCTCGCTCCAAGCTCCTCTTTGTCCACCTCTGTAAATGCCCAAACCAAAGCGAAGTTAGGTCTTGGTCCCAGAGGGATGGTACAAATGGAGCTCAGAGAAAAGGAGGAAAACTCCAGGACCCTTGTCCACCGAGGAGCTCCAAGCTCCAAAGAATGGCGGCCAAGAATGGAGGTCGATGGAAGAGCAAAGCTAGAAGGCACCAAAGGCAAGCTAGAACTTGAAAGAGTGCCAAAGAAGCTACGGGAGGAACCCAATGGGGCTTTATACTTGGGCACAGGAGGTCATGGACCATGGCTAAGCTCATGGTGAGCTTGGCCCATGGCACGGTCCAGGACATTGGACAAGATGTAAAGTTGACAGGTGATGAACTGTCTTGACCAGAGAGGCGGAAGGCCGACTTGCATTTAATGCGGTCAAGAAAGAGTTGTTAAAGGTACCATAAGGGCTCGGCGCGCATTAATGCACCGCCAAGCATGCATGCGCGACCAAGGAAGGAGAAGAACAGGAGGTCTTGATGACCGTTGGATAAGCCTTGGGAGAGGTCCTGCCCTCCGATGGCATTTTTGAACCGTTACGCCAAAGGATCGGGAGGAGGTCCCACCACACGATCAAGGATGGGGAGGTCATGGCCTCACGATCTCCTTAATGCGAGCAAGACGTGGGAAAATGAGACAGAGGTCCAAAGCGTTGGATCTCCATCCAGCAAGGACTCTCCTCTGTGAGGTCTTAACCGCACATGAACATAAGAACACGAGGGGAGGTCATGGCCTTTGGATTTAAATCCAAGGGCTACGACCTCACGTCTTGTGAGGAGGTTTGATGCGCATAAGACAAAGGAGGAGGTCGTGGACCGTGAGATTTTAATCTAACGGTGCACGCACAAAAGATGGGGAGGTTGTGAGTGCTTGATAGCACGGGAGGTCGTGAGTCGTTGGATTTGATCCAATGGCTACGACCTTGGTTAGGTGGGAGGTTTGCTTAGTTTACAAAGTGAGGGGAGGTCGGGGCCATGGATCTTGGATCCAAGGGCTATGACCTCACGTGAGGTGGGAGGACCTGACCGAGTATGTTGAGGAGGAGGTCGTGGTCGTTGGATTTGATCCAACGGCCACGACCTCAACAAGGGGATGACCTCATTGCGATGGTTTAACAACTCGAGGAGGTCTTTGAGGTTTAACATGTGGGAGGTCATGACCATGGATCATCGATCCAACGGCAATGACCTCATGAGGCGGGAGGTCTTTGCGGTGTTAATCATGGAGGAGGTCGTGGCGGTTGGATGTAAATCCAACGGTGCGACCGATCAAGGTGGAGATGAGGTCTGCCGAGGTGCAGACATGGTTGGGCTGGACCACTTTGAATATGGCTAGCCCAAGGAGCAAAGTGTAGGCTTTTAAATTTAGTTTTTAACAGCTGAAGCTTAGCAGAATTATTTGAGATAGCAAAGGAACTCCAAATTTGATGAAATTTTAACTGGAGCTTGCTGACAATGAGATTAACCTTGCATAAAATTTCCAGAGGTTATTATGCAATGCATTTTTTCAGGAAATTCGTTAAGGTTGTTTAAAGGATTGTTTTACCTCCAAAATTTATCAAACTAGTTTTACAACTTGTGATATTTTTCAGAGGTGTCCCACATCGGTTTTAGGACCAAGGAAAATACTTTCCAATTGTTGGGCACAAGATTTAAGATAATTGGAAAAGGAATTTGACTTTTGGTCAACAAGAGCTTTGTGTTTTTGGACTACACAACTCTTGGACAAGAATTACATGAGGTTTTAGGGTTTTCAAGTTGTGAGAAAAAGTTTTAATTTCTACACATATAATTATACTTGAATAACCCAAATTATACAGTTGGGATGTTACAAATATGTATCGAAGCCTTTACATCACCTAGTCCTAACCTTGCACTAGCCTGGTGAATGAACACCCTCACTTCACCCAGTTACACCCCCGTCTCAGTGAGGCATTAACCGTTGTGTTGGCAAGCTTTGTGCCCGACACCGTAGTGAAGGGGGCCCCTTCGAACATGCCTACACCGGTCATACTCGCACTACTACGGCCTAACAATGTGCAAGGCTAGTTTTCAATGACTTAATTAGCTAATGTCATCCCAGACCGGAACATATGGTTGTACGCTTAGGCTTAAATAGGACTTGCTACCGTTCAGTCCTTAATTGACCCAGATGAGGATCTCCCCCTATCTACTTGTGAGATATACCTCTTACACTCCTCAGAATATAATATAACTCGCCCGTGTCGCAAACTAAGTTTTTCATTTTTATTTTTATAAAAAATAATAGAGGTAAACCCCTCTAGAGTATCATTTCAAAACTCTCAATTTCATGTTCATCATGTCATCCTTTTAGCAAATTTTACTAAAGACTATAGCTTGACTAAGCAATTGTGCGATACTCGCACTTGAAAATTCTCAAATTGATATCATCTATTATATATACCATATCCTAATGACTACAATAGTAGGCTTATCAATATTCAAGGAGGTTCATGCAATGAATAGGATTACGACTACCGTTATCCCTAATATAGCAATTTTAATCAAACATACGTGCATGCATAATTGATTTTACAAAAAAAGAAGTACAATAGTTAGAATAGTAGGATCAACATGGTCAAGGGAGGTGCTTTCCGTGCTCTGGTTGCTCTGAATAAGAGGATGGAGGATAGTTGTAAAATTCGGTTGAATAATCAACGTCTATTCAAAAGATCCAGAAGCAAATTAAATATAGCCAACTAATTTCAATAGAAATAAAATCCAAATATTTTTGCATGTTCAGGTAGAGCATGATTTTATATGAATTTATAAAAAAATATTCATTTGATTTGGAGTTTGTATGCAAAAGTTATTAACGTTTTAATTTATTTTAGTTTGAAAATTCCAAAAAAAAAGGCTGGCGTCGAAAGAGTATTTGTTGAGGTTTACACTTTCCAACAGAGAAAGCATATTTTTCTCAAAGTTCTACTGAGATTTATGCTTCGTCTTCGGTGTGGTTGCTCCACTGGACTCTTAACATCTTGATGGCGCAATTATAAGTATGGCACATGGCTTCGTCTAAGAAGCGAATCGGGTGTTCCTGATAGGAGACATTTGGTTGGAGATCGATGTTCTCCAACTGAGTGAGTTTATTTGGAGTTCGAAGGCACATCCTGAGTTGTGATATGTGGAAGACATCGTGCACCTATGAAAGTTGGGGTGGCAACTCCAACTGGTATGCCACTTCGCCTTTCCACCCGACGATTCGGTACGGTCCGATGTACCGAGGTGCCAATTTCCCGTGAACATGGAAACAACAGATGCCTCACAGTGGTGAGACAATGAGGTAAACATAGTTGTTCACCTCCAAGCTTAGCTCATGGCAGCAGTAGTTGGCATAGCTCTTTTGCCGTGACTGCGCCTCCTTCAAGTGTCTTTTTATCGTGTCAACATGCTCTTGTGCTTCTTGGATGATGGCCGGTCCGAAGAATTGTCTCTCATCGGCCTCAGACCAGAACAATGGTGTTCTACATTTTCTTTCATGAAGTGCTTCGATTGGGGACATCTGGAGGCTGGACTGGAAGCTATTGTTATAGGAAAACTCAACAAACGCCAAGCATCTCTCCCTATTCGTGCCATAGGATAGCACGGATGCTCACAACATATCTTCTAGGATTTGATTTGTCTGCTCCGCTTGGACTCCCTCCCATTTGTGGGTGAAAACTGGTGTTAAGAATAGCTCTGTTCCCAATAGCTCGTGCAAGCCATCCCAAAATCGTGAGGTGAATTGAGGGCCTCGATCAGATGTTATTGTCTTTGGCACACCGTGCAGGTGAACAATGTGGTTTATGTAGAGTTCTGCAAGCTTGGCACCCTGATATGTTGTATTGAACGGAATGAAATGTGCCACCGTGATCAAACAGTCAACGATGAAGTCCATACCGACATCATCCCATTTCCACTCAAAAACTTGTAGAGGTTGAAGCAACCTCGTTGAGCGCTGGTGCTCTACCTTAACGCGTTGACACACGTCACACTTAGTGACATGTGCAGCAATGTCCCGCTTCATACTGGCCACCAGAATTGCTTTCGGAGGTCCTGATACATCTTTGTACTCCCAGGGTGAATGGAGTGTGGTGAATCATGAGCTTCTCTAAGGATCAGTTCCTTGATATCGTGATTATCCTAAACACATAGTTGATGTTCGTGCATCACCAATCCACTCACATCCTCGGAGAATTTCGTGTATATTGGGCAAAGTAAGCACTGGGGCTGTTGTGAGCCTTTTCTTTAATTCTTGAAAGCTCTCGTCACAAGGAGCTGATCATTCAAATTTCTTCTCCTTTTTAAGAAGTTGTGTCATCGATCTTACGCTCTTTGAGAAGTTCTCCATGAACTGGCGATAATATCAGACCAGATTGAGAAAGCTTCAGACTTTAGAAATGATGTAGGGCTGTTCCCAAGCTAGGACATATTGTGCTTTGCTCGAGTCCACGGCTACACCTCCTTTAGATAGGACATGGCCTAGGAAGTCGACTTCTTTTAGCCAAAACTCATTTGCTGAATTTTACATACAATTGATGTTGACGTAGCTTGTCGAGCACCATTAGCAAGTTTTGCCTGTGTTCTTCTGCATTCTTGGAATAAATAAGAATATCATCGATGAAGACCACCACGAACTAATCCAAATACTCCATAAAAATATTATTCATAAGATTCATAAAACGAGCATTTGATGCGACAATGGGTATCCCGATCTTTCGATGAGAAGGATAACTCGATTTTGTGGAGAACTCTCAGGATTTGGCTACCAATCATACATGACCATTATGCCTGGCAATCGCTGAACCAACTCTAAGGTTGTTATCGACCCTGCTAGAAGCACGATCCACCTGACCATGAAGGTCTATTCCTGCATACAATCGAAGAACAAGCAAGAACATGATAGACAAGCAATCTGAAATTGTGAATAGGAATTAAGATTTGTATTGAAAAGTGGGGTTCTGGAGAACAATGTCACTGTTGTACTTGTCGAACAATAGGACAATGTATAAAGTAGCAAAGGAAAAACTTTAATCTAACAAAACCCGGGGAGACTAGAGGGGTGGCGGCTCCTATATGAGGAGGTGCTGAAGGGATACGGGTAGGCTACGCTAGCTGACAATTCAAAAATTCTACTACGTAAACAAGGATGCCATGCAAGCAAGAGATCATAGATCGTTACCACCAGACGCGCAGTGCAGTGGAAGAAGAGTTGGAGTAGCCTGGTCCAACGAAGAGTGCATCGATGAAGTGGTCGTAGACGATCGTCTAGTGTCCTTACAAGTAGATCGTCTCCTCCAGCAACCTCTGTACTTCCTTGTGAAGATTGCGGATCGCCCTCAAGCGCAACAGCAACCGTAGTAGCACCCCTATAGTATCCACACATCCAGGGAAGGAACACCGTATGTCAGTGTGCTAGCACCAAGTCGCATGGGAAGGCTCTCTCAAGAAGATGGCGGCTAGGGTTTTGGTGGAACAACTCATGTGTATCCTCTTGCTTTCCAACAGCCTCAAGCATCTCCTTATATAGTGCCCGTGACGGATCCTATCTGAACACGTTTGACGAATTGTATCTGTACTGGTTTGTTCCAACCTGTAAAATGTGTGACCCGTTAGGTTCATGCGTAATCGGTTGTGACTCGGAAACTCCTTTCTGATCATGAGTAGTCAGCAGCTCCTAGCAGAACATAACGATTCTTGAATACACATGAATTATATCAGACGAACCTTAATGCAATATGATCTACGACCGGGTTCATATCACAAATGACCAGCTCGTATCTCTATACGACCAGTTCATATTTAGTCTCGACTAGCTCATAACTTCTTACGACCAGGTTTTGACCACTTAGTGATCATGTTCGACCAACCTACGACTAGCTCGTATCTCCATACGACTAGTCCGTATCTGATCGAACTAAAAGTCCTTCTCGTGTATTCTCCCTTTGCCTCATGATATCTAGTTGAACTCCAGGTGAGATGTTGTGTCATCCATGGACTGTTCAATACTTTCTCGGTCGAGTGTTGGATAACCTCACGTGGTCGAAAACTTCGAACACTAGTGGCTTGGCCATGCACTTTCTTTATTTGACCACATCAAGGGGCCCAGAGATATCTCTCTTGTTATGTAAGGAGGAGCAAATCCTATATCTGACCAGTCATATTCCTCCGCATGTTTCACAGCATACCTGAAATATACCTTTATAACTACCTAGTTACGGAGTAGCGTTTGGTAACCCCAAAGTGTACTCTGACACATGTAGGAAACCATGCTGATCTTAGGTCTAAGGATTATACATCATCATTGGTTGAGACCAACTGACGACACATAAAATCATAACAATCTCAACAGTGTCTCAAGGTGGGTCAATCCAACCCCATGTTCTCTAACATGTGTTCACATTATTGATTTGATATCCCTATATCCATGACCGATGAAACATGGTCATCAATCAATACATGTGCTGGTCGATAGAGTCATTAGTGTTCCGACCAGTGACATCCGACCAGAGATTCATTTAGAACGACATCATATAAGTTAAAAGAGTTTCACCAATAAGTCACATACTTGTTAATCTTCATAACCAATGATTCATTCAAGGAACATAATAACACTTATTCAATAACACATAAACATAAATGTGATATCATCATCTCCATGATTGCCTCTAGGGCATATCACCAATAGGTGCAGCTAAGATGGGCGCCCTAAGTAGGTGCGGAGCTACCTAGGGTGGCCGGCCAACATATGGGACAAGTCAACCAATACATTACATAACTCGTGGGCCAACAATAGGTGACGCAGAACCATGGCATGTAGACGTAGTACGACCTAGTGAAGTAGAAGCAGCTTGGCTCCTAGGAGTAGAAGTAGCTTGGCCCAATCGGAGGAGTAGGAGTTGTATCAGCCGGAGGCCCATTTGGGAAATGTGGAATTAAAGTAGTCGAAAGTCCAATTGGAGAAGATGTGGCTCAAGTAGAGGATGCAGTGTAGCATGTCGACGTAGTGGTTGCATCCTTAGGGTTGATGTCCTCATCAGCATTGGTGAGTCCGAATGACATTATGGTGTACTCGTACAAGTTGTAATGGGTGGTGAATGCAGACTTTGGAATGTCTTCCGGCCTGATTTTGAGTTGGAAATAACTGAGCCTCATATCAATCTTGAAGAAGACACTAGCACTATTCATTTGATCAAACAAATCATCAATCCTCGGGAGAGGATATTTGTTTTTGATCGTGACTTCATTTAAAGAACGGTAGTAGACGCACATCTGCAGACTATCATCTTTCTTCTTTATGAACAGCACGAGGCTTCCCCATGGTGACGAGCTAGCATGGATGAATCCTTTGCCCAATTGCACTTTGTGTTACTGCTTTAATTCAACCAACTCATCAGATGCCATTCAATAAGGTCACTTGGATATAGGTGCTATCCCGGATAGCAAATCGATGACAAACTCCATGTCACGGTCCGACGGTATCCCCAGCAATTCATCCAGAAACACATTGGGATATTCACATACCACGAGCACCTGACTAAGCTCTAGGATTGAGATGGAGTTGAGCGTGGGCTGCTGCAATGGAGCAGCATAAGTGGAGGGGAAAACGATCCGTTCTCCGTCGAGGTTGACAAGAGAAACAACTCGTTCCGCACAATCAATTACTCCCTTGTGTTTGGCCAGCCAGCCCATCCCAAGAATTATATCCAACCCCTATTTATATATCATAATGAAGTTGGATTTGAATCCCAACCCATTAATCTCAATTTGAAGATCAAAACAACCGAGTTTTGCCCTCATGACAGACCCGGGTGAGTGAACTAGCATGATGCTTTCTAATGATGTAGTTTCTAATTCTTGCTGCATTGCAACCTTATTAGAAATGAATGAATGAGAAGCTCCAGAATCAAATAACACCAATGTAGGTACTGAGTGAATGAGAATCATACTCATCACTACATTGGATGTTGTGTTGGCGTCCTTGGCGGTCGTATGGTTCAGACGGCTGCGTTCGAAGCCTTCCACTGGTTTTGGGGCTTGATGCCCTCCTTGACCTCATGCGAGACCCTGGGGTCGCTACGGGGTGCCAATGGGTTGATGTTGAGGTGCTAGAAACTTCTTCAGGCACTCATTCGCAAAGTGGCCATGTCTATTTTGCTGAACTGCAGCTTGCTGTGGGCGAGGACCATGGGCTTGGAACCTCGTTGGTGGTGGTGCTAAAGGATGTGCGCTTGATGGTTGCCAAATGCGCGTCTCGACGTGTCGCGCTGCTTGTTGATATCTGCACTAGCCATTTGTGCTTGTGGCTCTCCACAATTGTCCGAGTGCTATCTTCAACCCGAATGGCCTCGTTAAGCAAGGTCTAGAAGTTAGGAATGTCATGGGCAGTGAGTGACCATTTCACCTCATCGTTGAGGCGCTCTCGAAAGATAGCAACCTTCCTTCCCTCATCCGGTATTTCGGAAGCAGCATAACGGGCAAGATAGTTGAAGTGATGGACAGACTCCATCACTATCATGTTCCCCTACTAGAGTTCATAGAACTCCCGCTTCTTGATGTCCATAAGACCCGCTAGAATGTGGGCGTCACGGAATGCCTTCTTGAAGGCGGCCCAAGTGAGGGTCTACCCTTCTTGAAGGATGGTCTAATGGTTCTCACACCAAGCAGCTGCGGCTCCTTGCAGCTAGTAAGATGCATAAAACACCTTCTTGATGAGGACATCCCTAATACAACATCTTCCACTCCAAGTGTGCGTGAGGCTGTTCATGAAGCACCAAAGGGTCCAATGACTAGAGCAAGAGCCAAGCTTCTAAACCAACAGGTGCTTTTGTTTCTTAAAGAATTCCCTATTGACTTTGATGAGAAGGGGATACTACCTCATGCAAATACATTGTGTATTCTCAGGTTTGAACATTGTAAAGACTTTGGAACCAAGAGGGAGGAGAGGAAGGCCGGAGCCAAAGAAATGGAGGAGAACCATGGGAGATCAAGGGAAGATACTTCTTTCGGCCAAGGAGAAGGAGAGAAGGCAGCCCATGTGGCTGTAAAGGGAAAAGCCCAAGCGACCGAAGACATGGAGAAAGAATCCCATGCAGTTGAGGAGGCCCATGTCACATGGCTCAAGCCCAAACCGCGTGGAGGCCCATGGCATGAACAGTACCTGAACCAACTTATGTTAATGAGTCCGAACCATATTTATAGTTTGAGTCGGTTTGCTTAGCCGAGTGGGAGAATGGTTTGGTCAATTTGGCCGAAACACAACCCCAGCCGGCCCTAGGACATGTGAGAGTCGTGGAGGGCACCATAAGTACCATTGCCCCTCCCCATTATATCGGTTAGACCATTATTATTCAGAAATATCAGATTGCAAAGTTTGCCCTTGTTCTTCCATGTTGGCTGAACCAACTTGAGGGGAATTGGGAGTTCCAAAATTTAGATCATTCAACCTTTACGTTGGGAATTGGGAGCACGATGATTTCACCTGGTGGTCGGTGAAATTAGCGTGTGTGTTCGTGCAAATTAAAGAGTGCTAATCCTTGCTCGAGCAACGGAAGATCACTACGATTCGAGAGGTTGTACTGAGTATCTTGATCCTACGTCGAGAAGATTGGATGACCCCGTGTCATCTTGGTATCAAAGTTCTGTTGACTCGGTTGGATTATTTACCCTTAGTGTTAGATTGTTTTTCTTGTTGTTCGTTATTCCTATCATCCAATAAACCAAAAATTTGCAATACAAAAATTCCGAGCCTTCAGTTTAATCTGTTATTTCTTGTGAGTTTAGTTAGGTTTTAGTACATTAGAATTTTTCTTCACGTGCTAATCATTGTGTTCCTTTGCGTATCTTTTTTCTTTGAGTACACATAAACCCTAGAAAATTTTGTTGAAATACCCAAAACCCTAGCCACACCATTGTTTTGTCGTGCGCCATCATTGTTTGAGTTCATCTTGGCTTTGCAAAACCCTAGCCGCACCTCTCTCTTTGTCGTGCGTCGTAACCCCCATAATCACCTTTGGTCGGTTGGAAACCCTAGCCGCCTACCTTGTGCCGTGCGCCATAAAACTTGAGTTCTGCTCGGGTTGGCAAAACCCTAGCCACACCTTTTATCTTGGGCCATGAGTACAATCCGAGTGCTTTGGTTGATCTCTTGTCCGAATCAAAGTGGGTTTCTGAAACCAAATTTCACACCAAAACCGAGAGGTCACCGCACCAGGACACTATAGCAGTCCGAGTTTTTGTTTGGTCGAAAGTAACTTCGCTTATATTTTTTTCATCATTGAGACTAGCTATTGATAATTGCATCTAGGGCTGCTCTTAAGTTGATTATACTTTGCTGCAATTTTTGGCTTTCAAACACAAGAGGAAACCAGCATCTAGCTTCGGCCGAAAGTATAGAAAGAAGAGAGAAAAGACACCGCATGAGAAGAAAAGTATAAAAAAAAGAGAGCAGTAAAACGCCTTGATCAGATACCATCCCATGGTTTGCCCTAATAACTTGTGGTTGTAAGAAAAGAAAGAAAAGAAGTAATTTCTGGCCGAAAGCAAAGATTGTGAGAATTATTCACTAGTCATCAATTTAAGATTGTGTAATTGATCTTTTGAGCAATCTTGTGCCCTTACATTCATAATTTTTGCAATTGGCTAGCGTCTCTCCTAGTACTTGTTGCAAAACAAGCTAGTTTCATCTCAATTTCAGATTGCCTCCCACTAGCTCATTCCATTGTTTGTATTAAGTCACATTTATCATTGCGTGTGCGTTCATACACTTCACTTAAACCTTTTGGATCAGCACCTAGGCAAAGTATTCTAGCTTGGATTATTACTTCGCATTACGATAACTTGAATTTCAGATTGCATTGGTTATACACTTCCATACCAAGCTCCACTAAATAACCGTTTTTGTGCTAGTGCGAAACTCTTAAATTCGCTTGATCATCACAATTGTTGGTTGTAACTACTACAGAGTGTAAGTTTTGGTCCTCAATTCACTTCGAAAAGGTAAGAATTTTGCTTGGGAGAGAAAAGAGTGAGATTAAGTGTTTCTCCACAAATTAGCTACATACATAGATGTTGTTTTTTATTTCTTTTGCATAACTAACCATGTCAGGTGGAGATGAACAATATGATGAGGGAGGTGAGGCAAATGACCCACAAGCAGTCATCAAGCAATATCAATTTTGGGCACTTCATGAGCACTTTCGCCGTGAGTTGCACAATGGGCTTAATCAACTCCATGAGAAGCTTGACGCCTTCATTGATCACATCGCAAAAGAAGTACAAAACTTGGAGTTACAAGCTGATCAAAACACACGCCAATTGTGGGATGACATTAGAGTACTCACTAGGATTATCCAAACCCGCAATGGAGGTGATGAAGCAAGCGTTCAAGGAGGTGAAGCTGCTTCCGATGCACCCCTTGAACCGCACCATCGAGTGGCGGCCAATGTTGTGCATCCACCGCTGCCTGGGGGACGTGGAAAAGCTTTTGCAGGTCATGGCAGTCGTGGCCATGGCCAAGGCAGAGGCTGAGGTGGTGCTGCACTTGGGCAAGCTTGGGATGATGATTTTGTGTTGCGTCGCAATGACAACTATCGTCGTCCATGCAACGAAGATGATGGTTTGAGCAAGCTCAAGTTCTCCATGCCCAAATTTGTAGGTGGTACTGATCCCGAGGAGTACCTCACTTGGGAATTGAAGGTTGATAAGATTTTCCAAATGCATAACTATTCGGATGAAAGAAAGATACAATTGACATCTCTTGAGTTTGAGGGATATGTATTGGATTGGTGGGAACATGTGATCAGTCAATGAGCTGAGAATGGAGAAGACCCTGTTACTTCATGGCAAGAGATGAAGTGTGAGATGAGATCACATTTTGTTCCTCGTCATTATAAACGTGACCTTTTTGATAAATTGCGGAATATGAAGCAAGGAACACACTCTGTGGAGGAATACTACAAGGAGATGGAACTAGCCATGATTCGGGCCAAGGTTCAAGAGCAAGATGAGCAAACCATGGTGTGTTTCCTCTCAGGTTTGAACCATAAATGTGAAGTGTATTGTCAATTTTCAGCCTTATAACAATCTCTATGAGTTAGTGCATCAAGCTACAAAGGCAGAATGTCAATTGCAACAGATGCCAAGTTTACAAGATCTTCTTCCTTTACTGCCCGTACACCATCTAGCGGAGGAAAATTTGTGTCCAAATCACAAGTTAGTAAGAGCACAACTCCAAGTGGCGGTTCAAGCTTTCGCCCATCATTTATCAAGAAAGAGAAAGCCACTCCCAACGCAAAGAAGACCTCATATCCAGCAGCTAGTGGCACTTCATCGGTGGGTTCCACGACGAAGAGTAGTGCTATCAAATGTTTCAAATGTCTTGTTCATGGTCATATGCAAAGGTATTGCCCAAATAACAAGGTAATGTTGATGATGGAGAGTGGGGAGTATGATTCCACTAGTGAGGACGAAGGTGAGCACCTTGCTGATTTGGAGAGATATGAAGATGCACATGGTGAGGAAAGGGAGGAGGTGCATGAGGTTGTGTATTGTGACCCCGGGGTTGGTCCCATACTTATGTGTACTCTATCAGTGTTGAGTGTACAACCCAAATACACCCATGAACAGTGCTACAATCTTTTTCAAACAAGAGCTCAAGTTAGCAAGGATGGCAAATTTTGCAAGGTAATCATTGATGGTCGAAATTGTCCCAATTTGGCTAGCAAAGAGCTTTGCACTAAACTTGGATTGAGATACAAGAAGCATCCATATCCATATTAGATCCAATGGTTGCATGAGAAAGGGTCACTGAGTGTTGGATACACCATTGATGTTGAGTTTGAGATTGGCACTTATTGTGACATTGTGGAATGTGATGTCGTGTCCATGAATGTCTCACACCCATCGCTAGGAAGGCCATGGCAATATGATCGTCTTTGTGATGCATGATGATAGAACCAATAAATACAAGTTCATATGGAACAACAAGGAAACCAATAAATACAAGTTCATATGGAACAACAAGGAAGTCGTGCTACGACCATTAACTCCTTCTCAAATTGTAAACGATAATATGCAAAAGATAGAGGTGCATGTAGAGAATAAGAGGGAGAGCGCAAAAGAGTGTGATTCCAGAAAAGGTGAGTGAGAGCCAAAAGCCAAAACTGAGTGGAAAAATAAAGAATGACGGAGAGAAAAATATAGTCATGGTAGCCACCAAATATGATTTGAGAGACATGTGTAACATCCCAAATCTGGGTGTGTGTTTCAAATGTAAGAAAATGAGTAGAAATTAAAACTTTTCTTGCATCTTGAAGTTTTTGAACTTTTCTGTAATTCTTGTAAAGGAATTGTGGAATTCAAAAACCTAAATCTCCAATTGACTAAAGTCATGACCACCTTGTGAGAGTCTTGTGTTCAACCCCTGGAAATATTTTTCCTTGGTTCTAGGGCTGCTGTGTGACTCCTCTGAAAAATTTCATAATTTTTAGAAATTATTTGATAATTTTTGGAGGCCAGTAAAACCACTTTGACTCTTGGTCAAACCCTAGAGCAAGCTTTGTTGAATTTCTGGAGAAAAATACTTTGCATGAAAACCTCTGGAAAATTTACACAAGGTTTATCCTGGAGCTAGAAACCTCCAGTCAAAATTTCAGAATTTTTGAAGTTAGTTTGCTACCTCTAAAAATTCTTCAAAGTTCCAGCTTAATTCAAAACCCTAAAGTCTTTTCCTATGGGGTTTGGGTCCAACCGAGTCACTTGGTCGAACCCAACCCACTTAAAGTGAGCCAGCCCCTATTAGCCGTTGGATCTTGATCCAATCGTTGGAATGCTTGTGGCTTGGCTCAACCCATTCACAGTTAGGCTCGAGCCACTTTGGCTTGTGTCAATGACTGGTGGGCCCTCTTGGAACATGGTTTTCCCCTACCTCCGGTCGTGCCCAAGCCCGTGCGTGCCAGGGCACCATGGAGTGGGCAGCAATACATTGTCACCTCCCTTGGGTCCTTGCAACGGCTCTTAAGCCTCCATTTAATGTTTGGTAGTGCTTTAGCCCCCAAAGTCGCCCTCCTCTGCAGCTCCCATCCCCTCCGTGTCCTTGGTAGAGCTGTGGACCAAGCCGTGGGCTAAGCTCACCATGGAGCTTAACCCTAGCTCAATTCTTTGCTCTCTGGCTATAAAAAGCCCCTGAGCTCCTCCTTTGCTTGCTTTAAACACCCCTCTTGCTTGACCTAGCTCTCTCTATGCTTGTTGAGCTCAAACCACAGAGAGCTCCAAAACCGCCATTGTCGGCCGTGAGCGAGCTTCTTCACCGCCAGTGCTCCAGTGATTCATTTGCTATTCCTTTCGCGCATTTTTGCCTCACCTTTTTTGAGCATTTCTAACTTAATTTTGTTTGGCATTCACAGGATTGTCAAATTTGGGGTTTGTTCAAATTCAAGTGAAGCTTCACCCCTTTCTTCCTCAAGTCCGGTAAGTGGCTCATCTCTTCAATTACTTGCTCATGGACCATCTATGAGCTATATTGAAGCTATCTTGATGACCCGGTGCTGTTATTTTTGCTCAGGCCGTCACCTCCACTTCATCTTCTTCGAGGCCGGCAAGCTCCTTCGTCGTTGGGGCTCCTCCGTCCTTCTTTGAAGCTCTCCAGCATTAAGGTAGCTCCCTAATAGTCCCTAGAAGCTTGGGCACTCGCTTTTGTGGACCATCATGAGCTTTTTGTTTTTCGTTTGCTTGCGTGCATGTCACCGCCGCTCCTCGGCCACGGCTGCTGCGCCCGCCGCCGCCGAGGTCACTTCCATGGGTCCGCAAGATTATTGCGAACACATTCATGCTCTTGGTTTGCACCGCCGTGGATCGAGTCACCGTGCAAGCAAATCTTTGCCGTCGGGCATTTTGTCGGACATGAATCATCAGGCGTTGTCGATTTAGGGCAAAGATTCGGTTATTAATGGCTTAATCATTGGTAATCAGTGTTAATCATTGCTTAAGAATTTAATAACTATCCTAAAGGACGTCAACAACCGCCGACTGTGGGACGGCGCTTAAACCCCTCCCCGGGGCGCTTTGAACACGTGTGCGTGGCCTACAGTCACTAACAGTGGGGCCCATCCTCTTTTTTTCTCTCTCGGGCGCGTGCGGATGGCTTCCATCGATGTGAGCCGTTGGATTCAATATCAACGGCCTAGATCTGAGTGACGTTCGGACCACCGAACGTCAGCCATCCATTTTAAAATCTACGGTTGAGATCTACGGGACCTTCGGACCACCCGGACCTCCCCGTAGCCTTGGCCGTCCGATTCTTGATCAACAGCTGAGATTGCGTGAAACGTTCGAACCATCCGAACGTTGCTTCGCTCTCAGCCGCTCATCACGAGATTGACGGCCCACGTTCGTGGAACGTTCGGACCGTCCGAAGGTTCGATCAACGAGGATCGTTGGATCTAGATCCAACGGTTTCGTTTGCATTCCTTTGCGCGCGCAGTGCTGTGCTTCAGAGCGCGTGGGCCACGTGATTTGTGATCGACAGCCCACGTTTGTCCACGTCATTTCCGCGTTGAGTTTGTTTTATAAAAGCCCGGTAAGCTTTATTTGCAAACTAAAAATTGTAATAAACTTTAAAATTGCATAACTAATTCATTTTAAATCCTTTTCAGATGATTCAAATTTTGTTAGCTCTGGTTTTAACTAAGCTTTAATCTAAAAATGGTTGGAATCTTAGTTTTGCTCCAGAAAAAATTGTTAATGGATTTAATTTCGGGTTAGCTGTATTTATGCATTAAAAATTCATTTAACTTGAAAAATGCATAAGTAATTCTCTGTAACTCCTTTTTGAGTGAAACCAAGTTTGTTGGTTTCCTCTGTTAGTGTGCTTAATTTTAGAATAGGTTTTAGGCATGCCACTATTTCTAAAGCTTTGGTGGATGCATTTTGTTTGTGCTCTTTTGCATGTCTTTGAAAAATCATAGAAAATGCATCCTAGCTCCAAATGAGGTGAATCAAATTGTGTTGTTCATCTTATGAGGTGCTCTGTTTACCATAAAAATTTTAGGTGCACCACCTCTCTGGAAATTTGTGCCAAAAATTTAATTTCAGATGAATAGTAACCGAAGTGAATTTTTCAGCCTTTTTCCAGCCGACCAAAATTGTTTTGGCCATAACTTTAGCGTCAAGTATCCAATTCGATTGATTCTTGTTGCTAAATTCCTTAAAAATTCCTTAAAAATCATGCTATACCTTTTGTGTAAATTTCATGGATTTTGGTTGACTTTGGTTTTTGAGTCTTTTCGGTGTTCTTCGTTCTTATCGTTTCTTTTCGTTTTTTTCGTTAGGTGCCGACGAGTCTGTTGATAACGAAAGTGCTCCTCTGCAGCAAACTGAGCAACTCCAACAAGGCAAGCAGTGTGATCATAATAATCCCCTTACTTTTAAAGTCTAATACTTTGTTTACAAATTATATGTATGCATGCTTTTGTGTCAAAGTTAATTTTACCGATTAGAGGTAGCTACTCCTATTGCATGGTTGCCCTTAAATTGTTCATCCCCTGCCGCTAAACTTAAGTTATTAATCTCGCCGGTGAATTAGAGCCCGGTGGTTGAATTATGCTCTTTTTTTGTCTTTACGGTGTCATGCTTAGAAATGCTTAGCTACTGGTAGAATTGGACGGTTATCGACTTAGTCGATGACTTTGATCACACAAAATTATTATTACCATTATGCTCAGCACTTTGTGCTTTGTTACTTTGTAAAGTCAAAAACTGAAACTGAAAATGAAATGTTTGAGACTTGGACATAATGGTTGATGGTGTGATCTTATGGTGTGACTAGAATGGTGCCCGGGTCAACAAGGACCGAGTTACTTGTGTCACTAAGCCAAGCGATTATTGCGTGCTAACCACACAAGGGGGATATGGGACCTCTCTTGACTTAGTACTTTGGCGTGTGTTAGCTCCGAGTTGCAGGAGGTTGTGTGTGTGTGTGGTGTGGAAAAAGAAACTTGTGGTTATGTGTTGGGTGAGCGGGAGTGGAATCCTGTTTAGGTTCTCCACACCAAAGGGCATTGTAGTTGTCCAGGAGCTTTACCCTATAGTGGTAGTTGACTTTCGGCTTTACAATGGCGACTCATAGTTAATACACAATATTGGAAATGTCTCGTAGGACTTAGCCTTGCCGGTATACCTTCGGAAGTGTGCTTGATCTAGTGGCAACAAAGGCAGTCTGACGTGTGGGTACATTGGTACACCCCTGCAGGGTTCAAACTATTCGAATAGCCTCGTCCTAGGTTATGGACATGCTTGGTAAGGTCGTGCAAGAACTAGACTATAACCTTTAATTAAAACTTGATGTGGGTGGTATGAATGGGAAATTCATGCTATTGTTGTGGTGGCTATTGGGTTAGCCACTTCCAGGATGTCTTTTATTATTGTTACTTGTTGTTTCGCTGTTTTTGTCAAATAAAAATAGATTGTGAAACTGCTTTAAATCCATTTAATTATTGCAAATGAAAACTTGCTTTATGCTGAAAATGAGTCTAGAGCCTCCTCCACTTAAATAAGCTTGCATGTAGCTATGTATAGGCTGTTACCCTACACGTAAGTCTTGCGAGTACCTTTTTTTACTCATTTGCTTTGCTTAACTAAATGTTGCAGAGGAGGAAGCTGATCCCCAAGGGATCCACTTTTGTGAGCTGTGCGGTGGGTTTGACGACTAGGTTGGCGGCCCGGTTGGTTGCCTTGTGGGTTAAAGGCACACTAATTGGCTCTTGTTTATCGCCATCTTATGGCTTTTGCTTCCGCTGTTTATTTATCTCTTAGTTGTTATTTGGCCGGTTGGCCCCTTTTGTAATATCTCTGTATTGTATGTCTTTTGATTTGCTTAGTTGTGCTTCGGTTCTATGTGTTGAATGGAATTGATGCATAATTTTGTAAAGGGGTATGTGTACTGCAAGTTCTTGGGAAGTACATGTATCTCAAGGCACGGGATATTTTGTTTGCCATGCTAGGACCAAGTGGATGGTTAAGTATTACAAGACGAATTTTTCGGGTCCTCACAACATGAGAGATGATCCCACTTTGATGTACTTTGTATTGATGTACAAAGATACATTGCTTTCTACTAATGACTTAACCTCTCTTCCTAGTATTGTTTCTCAAGTTTTGTAGGCTTATGAGGACGTGTTTCCGGAGGAGGTGCCCGCTGGTCTACCACCCATTAGAGGCATTAAACATCAAATTGACTTGGTACCGAGAGCCCCTCTTCCCAATAGGTCGTCGTACCTTACAAATCCGAAGGAGACAAAAGAAATTCAAGAGCAAGGGTAAGCGCTTTTACAAAAAGGGTATGTACGCGAAAGTATTAGTCCTTGTGCCATTCCTGTTATTCTTGTTCCTAAGAAAGATGGTACATGGAGGATGTGCATAGATTGTAGAGCTATCAACAATATTACCATTCGTTATCGTCACCCTATTCCTAGGTTAGATGATATGCTTGATTAATTGAGTGGCTCTACTATCTTTTCTAATATTGATTTGCGTAGTGGATATCATCAAATTAGAATGAAACATGGTGATGAATGGAAAACAGCCTTTAAAACGAAATTTGGATTGTATGAATAGTTAGTGATGCCTTTTGGTTTATCTAATGCTCCTAGTACATTCATGCGCTTAATGAACCATGTTTTGAGAACTTTCATTGGGAAATTCATGGTAGTCTATTTTGATGACATTTTGATATATAGCCACACCTTGGATGAATATGTTGAACACATTAGACAAGTGCTAGAAGTGCTTAGAATTGAAAAGTTGTTTGCAAATCTTGATAAATGTAGTTTTTGCACTAGTAAGGTGGTGTTTTTAGGCTATGTTGTTTCAGCTCATGGAATTGAGGTAGATGAATCTAAGATTGAAGCTATACATGATTGGCCTACTCCTGTTAATGTTAGTCAAATTCGTAGCTTCCATGGGCTTGCCGGTTTTTACCATTGTTTGTGAAGGATTTTAGCACCATTGCTGCCTCATTAAATGAATTAACAAAAAAAATGTTCCTTTTGAATAGGGAGAATCACAAGATAAAGCCTTTCCTGAACTAAAGAAGTGTTTGACTAAAGCACCATTGCTTGTTTTACCAGATTTCACTAGAACTTTTGAAATTGAATGTGATGCTAGTGGAATTGGTATTAGTGGTGTTTTGATGCAAGATCGCAAACCCGTAGCATACTTTAGTGAGAAACTTAGCGGTGTTCAATTGAGTTATTCTGTTTATGATAAAGAATTCTATGCTCTTGTGTGTGTTTTAGAGACATGGCAACATTATCTTTGGTCTAAAGAGTTTGTCATACATTCTAATCATGAGACTTTAAAACATTTAAAAGGACAAGCTAAGTTAAACCGTAGGCATGCTAAGTGGGTTGAATTCATTGAAACCTTTCCATACATTGTTAAATACAAGAAAGGTAAAGAGAATCCACATGGTTTGTATACTCCACTTCTAGTTCCTAGTGCTCCTTGGGAAGATATTAGCAAGGACTTTGTTTTAGGATTGCCTAGGACTAAGAGGGGGAGGGATTCTGTTTTTGTATGTGTGGATAGGTTTTCTAAGATGGAACACTTTATTCCTTGTCATAAGAGCGACGATGTCTCGCATGTAGCTAACTTATTTTTTAGGGAAATTCTGAGATTGTATAGCATGCCTCGAACCATTGTTTTATATCGTGATGTGAAGTTCTTGAGCTATTTTTGGAAGACATTATGGGCCAAGCTTGGGACAAAGTTGCTCTTTTCGACAACTTGTCACCCACAAACCAATGGACAAACAGAGGTGGTGAACCATACACTCTCAATATTGCTACTCACAATGATCAAGAAGAACCTGAAAGAATGGGAAGATTGTCTACCCCATGTTGAATTTGTATATGATCGGGCGGTGCATTCTACTACTCAATTGTGTCCATTTGAGGTGGTGTATGGCTTCAAACCGATCACACTATTTAATTTGCTACCACTTCCATTGTAAGAACGTGATAATATAAAGGCTTCCAAGTGTGCTGATTTTGTCAAGAAACTCCATGAAAAGACTAAAGAGGTAATTGAGGCAAAGGTACGTTCTTAAACTTCCAAAGCTAAAAAAATTAGAAAGAAAATGTTATTTGCACCAGGTGACTTAGTGTGGGTTCATCTTGGCAAAGAACGCTTTCCAGAGAAGCGTAAATCTAAATTAATGCCCCGTGGTGATGGTCCTTTTAAAGTGCTTGCCAAGATCAACGATAATGCATATAAGATTGAGCTTCCAGAAAACGACTATGCGGTAAGTACTACTTTTAATGTTGTTGATTTGTCACCATTCTTTGGGAAAGATGATACAGAGTCGAGGACGGCTCATTTTTAAGAGGGGGAGGAAGATGAGGACATCCCTACTACTACTACATCTTCCACTCCAAGTGTGCATGAGACTGTTCATGAAGCACCAAAGGGTCCAATGACTAGAGAAAGAATCAAGCTTCTAAACCAACAAGTGCTTTTGTTTCTTGAAGAATTTCCTATTGACTTTGATGAGAAGGGGATACTACCTCATGCAAATACATTGTGTATTCTCAGGTTTGAACATTGTGAAGACTTTGGAACCAAAAGGGAGGAAAGGGACGCCAGAGCCAAAGCAATGGAGGAGAACCATGGGAGATCAAGGGAAGATACTTCTTTCGGCCAAGGAGGAGGAGAGATGGCAGCCCATGTGGATGTAAAGGGAAAATCCCAAGCGGCCGAAGACTTGGAGAAAGAAACCCATGCAGTTGAGGAGGCCTATGTCACATGGCTCAAGCCCAAAACCACGAGGAGGCCCATGGTGTGAACACTACACAGCGTGAACAGTACCCAAACCAACTTATGTTAACGAGTCCAAAACATATTTAGAGTTTGAGTCGGTTTGCTTAGACAGGTGGGAGATTGGTTCGGCCAATTTGGCTGAAACACAACCACAGCCGGCCCTAGGATGTGTGAGAGTTGTGGAGGGCGCCATAAGTACCCTTGCCCCTCCCCATTGTATCAGTTAGACCATTATTATTCAGAAATAACATATAGCAAAGTTTGCTCTTGTTC
The DNA here is from genome assembly GCA_036346405.1 of Phyllostachys edulis. NCBI lineage: Eukaryota > Viridiplantae > Streptophyta > Magnoliopsida > Poales > Poaceae > Phyllostachys > Phyllostachys edulis. The sequence continues at coordinate 100,564 of JAYEVD010000533.1, forward strand.
TTCCATGTTGGTCGAACCAACTTGATGGGAATTGGGAGTTCCAAAATTTAGTTCGTTCAACCTTTCCGCTAGGAATTGGGAGCACGATGATTTCACTTGGTGGTCGGTGAAATAAGCGTGTGTGTTCTTGCGAATTAAAGAGTGCTAATCCTTGCACATGAAATGGAAGATCACTATGATTCGAGAGGCTGCACGTGAGTATCTTGATCCTACATCGAGAAGGTCGGGCGACCCCGTATCACTTTTCCTCATCATTGCACTGGGTAATGATAAACTTGCTCTCAACCGTGCGAAGCCAATCGTTGGTGTCGAGAGGATCTACAGCCAACGAGAAGGTCGGCGACTGAGTTCACATAAACTCGCCCATCCTGGACTGCGATTGGTTCGCAGTAGCTCCGCGTCCTCTGACAGCAGTGTCCAGGGCAGTGGTGTTCTGCACCAGTTGTTTAAGTAGAATAGTGTTTGTCTACCACCCTTGTTCGATAATGGCAAGCAGTTGTGCCATGGTGGGTGGTTGCAGCAGAACCTCGGGTTCTTCAATAGCAGCAGGCTGAGACTTCTTAGCTTGCGACAAGGATGTAGAAGGATGTAGCGGGTTGGGTTGCAAAGGATTAGCAACCTCGCCGCCTGGTTGCCGTGATCCGGATGTCGCTCTCATTGCCATGAGTTCGTGAACTAAGCACGTTACTTTATCCTACTCATACATAGCGCATTTTAGCCAATCGTGCGCAAGATGAGGGGGAATAAGCACAAGTTGAGTGGGTCATCAAGTAACATCATCTCATATTAAAATAACTCATTTAATCCAAAATATGCATGTTTTTAAACCATAAGGGCAGCACACATGAATTTTTAACATACTAGTCAAATCTTACATTGTCTGCATGCCCGTTGCTTAAACATTACAAAAAGCAACTAAACCATCATAAGTAGCAAATTACAATCATTATACAGCAGCATCTTACATAAATTTTAGCCCAGAAAATACCCAAAAGTGCTCACACTAAAATTTTACAAGTGAGATCTCGACTGTTAGTCTTCGTCTAGCCATCATGATCGTGCCGTGTAGCAGCTGAAGATTCCGGGGTAGCGGAGTATGAAGGGCCCAGGTACTCGACCTCCTCATGCCCATTGTGGAGAAGATGGTGTCGCTGCACCACTCACGAGGGCTCCTCCGTCTCTGAGTAGCTCATGTCGCAGGCATACGATGGCGACGTAGGCCGCATCGTAGAGCGACATTAGGACACTAAAGCCCCACCCGTAGTAACGGAAAGTGGGGTCTCCAAAGTGATGCCCCTAGATGAGCACCTGGGTAAGGTACTCGGTCGACGCCACACCGAAGGCGTCTTTGACCGTGTACTAGGCGTATATATGGGTACCGATATGTTGTAGCATCACCCACAATGTGTGCTCCAGCATACCCTCCTCAAAGGTGCTAGTGCGGTACTACAGTTCCCAGAGGTCAGCATCTATATTTTAGAAAAAGCAAGAGTTAGTAATTAAATATATGACATGTATAGAGACAAAGGTAAGAAATGATGCTAAGACAAGGAAAAGGCATAGCAATATGTAATCTTACATTTTTGTTTCAACATTCATAGTTAAAGTCTGAAGGCTTTATTTTTCTAGTTATATTGCCCCTTGGTCTTTATATATAAATAGACCTCTGAAATATCCAATAAATTTAACACCAAATGAGGGTAGGAGGGGTTTAAAGATTAGAACATCACATCATTTTCAGAATATAACTATGTTCTAAATTTTTTATAAAGATCCATCTTGGATGACATTTTTGCTAGATTAAAAACGTGTTTTCGAAAGATCCTTACATAGGATGTTTTAAGGACATTTTCAAAACATTTTGGCACTAATGCTTTAAATATGGTTAAAAACATTTATTTTTAGAGAGCATATCTTCTCCCAAAATCATGATTATTTTGAAGGAGGATGAGAAGAGATAACAAAAGAATGATTTAGATGAGAGGAAATGCTAAGAGAGGTAAGATTAGCAAAAACTCCTAAATTTTCACAATTATCTTTATGATTAAATAGGTTGTTTTTTAATACAAAAATCCTAATCTAATAGCCATTCTAACTAGGGCTTGTCCTATAGTCAGTATGGCTCTGATACCACACGCTGTCGAACCTTGGGCATGGAATACCCGAATCCCTCGTGGGTGTACCATACTAGTCCTATGATTAGTGGCTCGTACACACATCCACAATGTTGGCATTTACATTCATACATACAAAATGATTAAAAAAATATGGTACATAACTTAAGCGATTACACTATTTACAACACAAGGGTTAACCAACCAAATAAAAGTTGAAGTATCAGAAGTAGCAAATGTAACAACAAAAGTAAAATTTATATAATGAGTCAAAAATTCCAGCGGCATGCCCAATTGAACCCTCAGACAACCAACTAGAGACAAGTCCTAGAAAGACGCATCACCGAACCCACTAGTTTCAGGTGCAAAGAAGACATCGTCCGATGTAGGAACATCCTCTAACTCTGAACAACAATTTAAGAAAGATTGAGTACATTATGTACTCAGCAAGACTTCTAGTGTATCATAAAATTTGTATAAATGCAAGGCTAACAAGAGATGAGGCTCTATGCTACAAGTTGTTTTCAGCATTAAGCAAAATTTAAAGAGTAGTTAAATAGATAAAGGACAACAAGTAAGTAATTGAATAAATAAGGGTGAAGTTGGCGAGCTCCCCAAAATGCCATCAAAAAATTGCTCATCCTTTTTTTGCCACTCGTTCTCAACTTTAATCCTTTTTTTGCCACTCGATCGGTTGACCGTGGACTTAACCGTTGACTTGGGCCTTAAAAGATAATTTTGCCCTAAGTATCTGAGATCTTTAGAGAATTGTTTGATATAGTAATATAGTTAAAAATTATAAAATTTTTAGGAAGTTCTTGACATAGTGTAGATTATTTTTGTAATTTTATAGGGTTTATTTGCAACATGTTTTTGCTCTAAAATCTTTAAAGTTTTGGTTGTAACTTGAAAGATTTTTAAAGAAAAACATGTTGTAAATAAACCCTATAAATATTCTACAATAATCTACACTATGTCAGGAACTTCCCCTAAAAATTTCATGATTTTTGGAACTATATTACTATGTCAAACAATTTTCTAAAGATCTCAACATACTTAGGGGAAAAATCGTCTTTTCGTGTCCAAGTCAACAGCCAAGTCCACGGTCAACTGACCGGAGTGGCAAAAGAGGGATTAAAGTTGAGAACGAGTGGCAAAAAGGGGATGAACAATTTTTCAATGGCATTTTGGGGAGCTCACCAACTTCCAATGGCAAATAAGGAATTAACCTAATAAATAACACTCGCAACCCTCCTCGACTGCGAGCAACATCTTATTTTCAGCCATACACATGGCACTCAACTCAAATATAAACCAACAAACCATTTCCCACATTTAACAACAAAATTGTTTTTATGAAAACCAAGACTATACCCATTAAGACTACACTAAGCATGATCATGACCGTGAGCATGGCTATTTAAATAGATTTACACTCCACAGAGGTATATAACTTTACCCATAGAACAAGAATTCTTTAGTTTATTCGGCATCTATCGATACCACCGCTCACTACCTTTGGTAAGCAGTCTAGAGCACGTATCAAAACCTTTACATCACCTAGTCCTAACCTTGTACTAGCCCGGCGAATGAACACCCTCACTTCACCCGGGTACACCCCCGTCTCAATGAAGCATTCACCATTGTGTCGGCAAGCATGTGCCCGACATCGTGGGGAAAGGGGCCCCTTCGAACATGCCTACACTGGTTATGCTCGCACTACTACCGCCTACCAATGTGCAAGGCTAGTTTTTAATGACTTAATTAGCTAATGCCATCCCATACTAGCATATGTGGTTGTACGCTTAGGCTTAGATAGGACTTATTGCCGTTCGGTCCTTAACCGCGTTGCAAACTAAGTATTTCATTTTTATTTTTATACAAAATAATAGAGGTAAACTTCTCTGGACCATCATTTCAAAACTCCCAATTTCATGTTCATCATGTCATCCTTTTAGCAAATTTTAGTAAAAACTATAGCTTGACTAAGCAATTGTGCAATACTCGCACTCAAAATTCTCAAATTGTCATCATCTATTGTCTATACCATAACCTAATGGCTACAATAGTAAGGTTATCAATATTTCAAGGAGGTTCATGCATCGAATAGGATTACGACTACCATTATCCCGGAATATAACAATTTTAAACAAACAAACACACATGCATAATAGATTTTGCAAAAAGAAGTACATTAGTTAAAATAGTAGGATCAACATGGTCAAAGTAGGTGCTTGCCTTTCTCTGGTTGCTATGAATAAGAGGATAGAGGATCGTTGTAAAATTCGCTTGGACAATCGACGTCTATTCAAAAGAGCCGGAAGAAAATTAAATATAGCCAAATAATTTCAACAGCAACAAAATCCAAATATTTTTGCATATTCAGGTAGAGCATGATTTTATATGAATTTTAAAAAAGATTCATTCAATTTAGAGTTTGTATGCAACAGTTATTAACGTTTTAATTTCCTTTGGTCTGAAAATTCCAAAAAAAAAGAAAATGGTTGACGTCGAAAGTGTATTTGCTGAGTTTAAACCTTTCCGACAGAGAAAGCCTATTTTCCTTCGAGTTCTACTGAGATTTAAGCTTTTTTGTTGAAAAAGCACATTCTCTTCTAACTAAAAGTGGCTTTTCTAAACTTTTTTATTTTTATTAACTTACAGGTGGGGCCTACTTGTTAGTTACTTAAGGTTTTGTTTTCTAGATTTTTATTTATAAAACAAAGGTGGTCCCACATTGTTGACGCCAAAAATCAACACACGAGGTCGCAGACGACCAGATTGCTTCACTTTCGTAGAAGCGCACGACTAGTTTTCAAGCAAACTAGCAAACGGGATAATTCTTCAATTACGACGAAGAACCGGATGTTTTACAAGCAAGAACAGCAAAGGATAATTACTCCAATGTCGCGGGAGCACGCGGCTGGTTTATAGACAAACTAGCAAAGCATAGCTATTTTACTCTAGACCTAGATGCGAAAAATAGATGGAAAAGAAGAAACGATTCTGTAGATTGATTTTGTTGTGTCCTTTGAATCGGCCTTGACCCTCTCTATTTAAAGGGCGACAGGTCTTTGCCGTAAGAGATCAGAACTCTTAACAGAACAAGATTTCACAGATATGATTCGATTATATCTTCTATAACTGGCAAATCTTCCCTATTCTTTCACGTCATGGATGCTCTAGCGGAAAGTCTTGAAGATGTCCTCGTGGAAAGTCCTGAGGAGATCCCTGCGGAAGGTCTTGAGGAGACCCACACGTGAGATCCACATGGTAAGTCCACGTGGGAGGCCCTGAGGAGGTCCTCGCAAGAGGTCCACGCAGGAGGAGGTCTTGAATGGTTCTGATGAAGCCACGTATGGTCCCTAGAAGATCTTGAACGACTCTTGATGATGCCACGTAGTGTCCTTGGAAGATCCTGAATGGCTCCGATGACGCCACATAGGTGTTCCGAGAAGGTCCTAGACAACCATGATGGAGCTACGTAAAAGCTCCTGAGGAAGTCGTATAGGTACCCTTGATGAACTCGCGCGAGTCCCCGAAGAGGTCCTGAGTGGCTCTGATTGAACCGCGTAGGTGCTCCGAGAAGGTCCTGGACGGCTCTAATAAAGCCACGTGGACACTCCAAGGAAGTCCTAGTAAAGCCGCATGAGCCCTCCCGAAGAGGTCCTGGGCGCTCCTGACGCAACCACGCGAACGCCTCGGAGGAGGTCCTGAGCGGCCCTGATGCGCTCTGCAGGAGGTCCTGAGTGGCCATGATGGAGCCAAGTGGCCGCCCTTGGGGGAGGTACTGGACGCTCCTAACGCAACCACGCGAACGCCTCTAAGGAGGTCCTGAGCGGCCCTGATGCGCTCTGCAGGAGGTCCTGAGCGGCCATGATGCGCTCTGGAGGAGGTCCTGAGCGGCCATGATGGAGCCACGTGGTCGCCCTTGGGGGAGGTCCTGGATGCTCCTGACGCAACCACGCAAGCGCCTCTAAGGAGGTCCTGAGTAGCCCTGATGTGCTCTGGAGGAGGTCCCGAGCGGCCATGATGGAGCCACGTGGCCACCCTTGGGGGAGGTCCTGGACACTCCTGACGCAACCACGCGAACGCCTCTGAGGAGGTCCTGAGCGGCCCTGATGCGCTCTGGAGGAGGTCCCGAGCGGCCATGATGGAGCCACGTGGTCGCCCTTGGGGGAGGTCCTGGACGCTCCTGACGCAACCACGCAAGCGCCTCTGAGGAGGTCCTGAGCGGCCCTGATGTGCTCTGGAGGAGGTCCCGAGCGGCCATGATGGAGCCACGTAGCCGCCCTTGGGGGAGGTCTTGGACGCTTCCGACGCAACCACACGAACGCCTCGAGGAGGTCCCGAGCGCCCCGATGCGCCTGGAGGAGGTCCCGAGTGGCCATGATGGAGCCACGTGGTCGCCCTTGGGGAGGTCTCGACGCTCTGGACGCAACCACGCGAGCACTCTCGAGGAGGTCCCGAAGCGCCCTGGATGCGCCGGAGGAGGTCTCGAAGCGGCCATGATGGAGCCACGTGGTCGCCCTTTGGGGAGGTCTGGCGCCTCGACGCAACCACGCGAACGCTCGAGGAGGTCTGAAGCGCCCTCGATGCGCTCTAGAGGAGGTCCCGAGCGGCCATGATGGAGCCACGTGGCCGCCCTTGGCGAGGTCTCGACGCCTCGACGCAACCACTGAACGCCTCTGAGGAGGTCCTGAGCAGCCCTGATGCGCTCTGGAGGAGGTCCCGAGCGGCCATGATGGAGCCCCGTGGCTGCATTGGGAGGTCCTGGACGCTCCTGACGCAACCACGTGAACGCCTCTGAGGAGGTCCTGAGCGGCCCTGATGCACTCTGGAGGAGGTCCTGAGCGGCCATGATGGAGCCACGTGGATGCTCCTGGAGAGGTCTTGGGTGATCCGATGCTTGGTAATTCCGCCAGTTAGCCTCCGGTACTACTGTTTTGAAGCCAGGACCTCCCAGGAGGCCTTTAAAGAGATCTTCTAGGATCTCTTCAGGAAGTCTTTGAAGTCGGGACCTCAAGGAGATCCTTGAATAAGTTGCGCAGGACCTCTTGGGAGGTCTTTTGAAGCCAGGACCTCCTGGGAGATCATTGAAGATGCCATCCAAAACCTCTCAGTAGGTCTTTGAAGCTAGGACCTACTAGGAGGTCATTGAACATGTCATCCCGAACCTCTCAGGAGATTTTTTGGGGACAGGACCTTCCAGGACGTCTTTGTAGATGCCAAATTTCGCTATCAACATATGCCCCCCTATTTTTTGGTAAACAAACATGTTTGCCAAAAACAAAACGATGACCTCTAGAGAACGCAGGGTGTATTTGGCCGATAAAATCTAATCCCATCCACGAAATGGCCCTGGTCTAAATATAGGATGCAACATAGTAGCAGGTGCCAATTGCACACCACCAAACTTCTGACATGACTCACACCCTTTATAATATCTAAAACAATCCTCCAACATAGTCGGCCAATAGAAACCAGTTCTTCTTAATAACTACTTCATCTTATGAACCGACTGACGTGTACCACATATGCCTTCATGCATCTCACCCATAGCAACTTTAGATTGATCCGAACCCAAGCATTTTAAAAGTAACCCATCTATTGTTCTACGATACAACTCTCCATCAAGCAATGTATACTTCAATGCTTGCCGCCGAAGCTTCCTATCAACAGATTGACTAGGGTTTTTCTAAATAACTAAATATAGGCTTTCTCCAGTCATTAGGTTTGGCATAGCTTGATGTTTTCACAGCATCCGAACTGCCATCATACTGTTCGGCTATATAAATTGTAGCACTTTTCAGCATCGGTTTTTCTATCATGAATAACTTGCCTCTTCTAATTTGACAACCCGATGCTTGTTGTGCTAAAACATCTACTTTAATATTCTTTTCTAGATATATAACTAATAGCAAAATCATCCAAAGACTATACCAAAACCATGGAGAACAAACTGACATACCTGGGAATGGGTTCCATGATACAGGCATCAATGGGACAGGCAATAAACATCGATCGTGTAATCGCAAATGGTTTTGATGACCAGATGCAAATTTTTCATCTCGTGGCTGTTTCTTGGCTCCCTTCGCCTGATCAAACCCATGTTGATCGGCCTTTTTATTCTCATAATTAGCCAGAATTTGTTGGGATATCACTTTTGTCTTCGTTTTTTGTGTAGTTCTAGCAATAGACGCATGAACACTACCCTTAGCTTTAATTTGTCCACTACCTATAGGGACCCAAACCACATTATTCTTTTTACCATACGTTTTGCTAGTCCTTTTAGCTCCATTATTGACAAGCTCACTAGATATGATTATCTTCTTGCCTTTTGTTTCATCAGCCTTTCCTGGCCGAATCAATACTTTCTTGTCTTCACAATTTAGCACACTTAAAGGGATAAATTGTTTCTCTACTTTGTGCCCCCCTGTCTCCTGATGATCTGCAAACTTTAATCGACCTTTATTAATGGCCGATTGTATCTGCCGGCGAAACACATTGCAATTATTAGTATTATGAGTAAACACATTGTGCCATTTGCAATATGAGCGCCCTCTCAACTCCTCATGTAATGGTGTAATATGATGATCTAACAACCTTATATGCTTTTCCTTCAATAAGATATCAAAAATCTGATTACATTTAGTCATATTAAATGTATATTTTTTCTTCTTTAGCCGATTCTTTTGTGAAGACGGCTCCAAAGCTAAACAAACTAATGGCTCAGATTTGATATCTGCCCACTCGGCTACACATTTATTTGTACTTGCCTTGTCTAATATCTTAGAAACATATTCTATTCCCTTAATATCGGTTTTTTCAACTTTACCACGCTTTGATCTCATCTCTTTAATACCAAAATAATCATGAAGCTTGTTCCTCATTTGTAACCAGGCATGAATTGAATTTGGAGCAAGCAAAGCAAGCCTCATAGATGTAATACCTGACAAAGATAATGAAAATAATTTTAATCTAAATGAATTGCCATTACCGACCTCTCTACATTGCACGATAAATTGGCCAACATGCTCTATATTGATCCTTCTGCCAATAGCCAATTATCTTCAGTTCAAATTAACTGAATTTTTTCTTTACTCAGATGACCAAAGAACCTAATCACAGAGAATCGTTGTTGTTTAAGTCTTGGTGCTGGATTTTCCTTTTTCACTAAACTCTTCACCAACCGAACAAGTGCTGTACTCGACCTCTTCTATTGTATGCGCACAGCACCTACTGCCTAAATCACGCCCATAATCAGCCACCGTTGCCATTGTCAACGTGTCATAGCTAAGGTCTTAATCGCTTAGGTGTTTATTCGCCATTCTCGATTTACGTGACGCATACCACTACTATGGTCACCACAACTAGTGCAAAGACTAATCGACGTATGACAAGATCATTACCGACAACATCACCAATAGTTGGCATTGGCAACTCTTCTTGTTTTCCTTTTTCCAACTGATCCTCAGTTGTTTTAGCACGAAATTCAGACGGTAACACAAAAACCTTCTTTATCTCAAGCATGGCCGACCTTTGTTCTTTTCTTTCAATCACAGTTGGCTTCTCTTTTTCTAAAACCGACTCTGACTTCTTACCTCTAAAATAAGCATTGAGACTCTCTCTCACGTCTTTGCGTATTTCAGTTGTAATAAACTCTAAATCAGCTCTCACGCCTTTGATGAATTGTTCTTCATCAAACTGCCCTCCAATATTTTTAGACCCTAAATGCTGCTCGGCCGTGAGCCGAGTGAACACGGGATCAACTTGTCGTTCTAAGCTAACAATATATGGTTTTGAGGTATCACAAAAATATGACGTCGTGGGTTGCACATATCGTGCATCTTGTTGGGGAACACCGAAATAACTTTCCGGCCATGAACCGTGAGGAATATCGGAATTTTGGGGTGATGTAGGGGATACACTATATGCTACGGTGTTGTATGGAGGCACATGCATATTTGCTAAATTCCCGTCTATTCGGCCATAGTCATTAATGGCGCATGGAGTCGAATTATACACATTAGGTGTTGCATATGGTGCTGAAAAAGTATAGGGTGTGGCCTCCGTTCTAGTAACATATGGTGTAGCATATGATGGCTCATAATAGTTGGCCGAACCCATCATACTAATTCGGCCATGCTGATCATTCATCGGCACGCTAGTTTGTAGGACTCTAGGTGGTGTAAATATTGTCGATGAGTTGAAAGACACAGGCTCGCGTTGTATGTTGCTAATAGCATTGAACATTGAAGCATGCATATTGTTTTGCATTGGCCGTTGCATATTATCAATACGTTGTAATTCTAAAACTGGAGATCTACAATGATTACCCAACGTGTAATCCGAATTTCTAGCCGATGCACCAAATTCATTCAACACAGGCATAGCAACATCAACATATGAATTCATTGCAACTACCAGATTAGGCTGGGAAACAGGTAACATACCTGCAACAGTTGCACCTCTAGATTGGTGCAGATTGATAACAGCGCAGCCTTCTTCTTGATTGTGTCCAGGGAAAAATCCGGCCATAACCTATAGCCAAGCCAATGTTCCCCAGCGGAGTCGCCAATTTGTGTTGACGCCAAAAATCAACACACGAGGTCACAGACGACCAGATTTCTTCACTTTTGTAGAAGCGCACGACTAGTTTTCAAGCAAACTAGCAAAGGGGATAATTCTTCAATTATGGCGCAGAACCGGCTGTTTTACAAGCAAGAACAGCAAAGGATAATTACTCCAATGTCGCGGGAGCACCCGGCTGGTTTACAGGCAAACTACCAAAGCATAGCCATTTTACTCTAGACCTAGATGCGAAAAATAGATGGAAAAGAAGAAACGATTCTGTAGATTGATTTTGTTGTGTCCTTTGAATCGGCCTTGACCCTCTCTATTTAAAGGGCGACAGGTCTTTGCCGTAAGAGATCAGGACTCTTAACCAAACAAGATTTCACAGCTATGATTCGATTATATCTTCTATAACTGGCAAATCTTCCCTATTCTTTCACGTCCTGGATGCTCTAGCGGAAAGTCTTGAAGAGGTCCTCGCAGAAAGTCCTGAGGAGATCCCTGCGGATGGTCTTGAGGAGACCCACATGTGAGAACCACACGGGAAGTCCACGTGGGAGGCCCTGAGGAGGTCCTCGCAAGAGGTCCACGCAGGAGGTCTTGAATGGTTCTGAAGAAGCCACGTATGGTCCTTGGAAGATCTTGAACGGCTCTTGATGATGCCACGTAGTGTCCTTGGAAGATCCTGAACGGCTCCGATGACGCCACGTAGGTGTTTTGAGGAGGTCCTGGATGACCATGATGGAGCTACGTAAAAGCTCCTGAGGAAGTCGTATAGGTACCCATGATGAAGTCGCGCGAGTCCCCGAAGAGGTCCTGAGTGGCTCTGATTGAACCGCGTAGGTGCTCTGAGGAGGTCCTGGACAGCTCTGATAAAGCCGCGTGGACACTCCAAGGAAGTCCTGGTAAAGCCGCGTGAGTGCTCCCGAAGAGGACCTGAACGCTCCTAACGCAACCACGCGAACGTCTCTGAGGAGGTCCTGAGCGGCCCTAATGCGCTCTGGAGGAGGTCCTGAGCGGCCATGATGCGCTCTGGAGGTGGTCCTGAGCGGCCATGATGGAGCCACGTGGTCACCCTTGGGGGAGGTCCTGGACGCTCCTAACGCAACCACGCGAGTGCCTCTGAGGAGGTCCTGAGCGGCCCTGATGTGCCCTAGAAGAGGTCCCGAGCGGCCATGATGGAGCCACGTGGCCGCCCATGGGGGAGGACCTGGACGCTCCAAACGCAACCACGTGAACGCCTCTGAGGAGGTCCTGAGCAGCCCTGATGCGCTCTGGAGGAGGTCCCGAGCGGCCATGATGGAGCCACGTGCTCGCCCTTGGGGGAGGTCCTGGATGCTCCTGACGCAACCACGCGAGCGCCTCTGAGGAGGTCCTGAGCGGCCCTGATGCGCTCTGGAGGAGGTCCTGAGATGCCATGATGGAGCCACGTGGTCGCCCTTGGGGGAGGTCCTGGATGCTCCAGACGCAACCACGCGAACGCCTCTGAGGAGGTCCTGAGCGGCCCTGATGCGCTCTGGAGGAGGTCCCGAGCGGCCATGATGGAGCCACGTGGCCGCCCTTGGGGGAGATCCTAGACGCTCCTGACGCAACCACGCGAACACCTCTGAGGAGGTCCTGAGCGGCCCTGATAAACTCTGGAGGAGGTCCTGAGCGGCCATGATGGAGCCATGTGGATGCTCCTGGAGAGGTCTTGGGTGATCCGATGCTTGGTAATTCCGCCAGTTAGCCTCCGGTACTACTGTTTTGAAGCCAGGACCTCGTAGGAGGCCTTTAAAGAGATCTTCCAGGACCTCTTTCAGGAAGTCTTTGAAGTCCGGACCTCATGGAGATCCTTGAATAAGTTGCGCAGGACCTCTTGGGAGGTCTTTTGAAGCCAGGACCTCCTGGGAGATCATTGAAGACGCCATCCAAATCCTCTCAGTAGGTCTTTGAAGCTAGGAACTACTAGGAGGTCATTGAAAATGTCATCCCGAACCTCTGAGGTGATTTTTTGGGGGACAGGACCTCCCAGGAGGTCTTTGTAGATGCTAAATTTCGCTATCAACACACATGTCATAGACTCATTTAATAATAACGTTTGAAATTATATTTTCTTTTACCATTTCGGCTGGTCCCACATGTCATACTCTAGTTACATTTAACCTCTATTACTTAGCGTTAATTACCCTTTTAAACATGCGGGCCCACTGGCAGAGAGAGAGAGAGGAGCGGAGCTGCACTCATGGCCGACCGCCATGGCGAGCTCATTGCCAGCGATTGGAGCAACGACGAAGCTCGAGGATGGCCAAAATGAGTTCCTCTCTCGACGGCGATGCCACCGGGTGGTGGTGGAGGCCGGAGAGATGGCCGAAGTGGTACTACGCTGGAGATGAGCGACGGAGCTCCTCGGGCTCATAGTGGTTTTTGCGATTCAGGCAAATCAGCGGCAAAAGAAGGTGCACATTGGCTTTAGGAGGTTCCTACGATGCTACACGCAGCAGCTCGGGGACCAATGGTCACCAGAGCGGTGGTGACAAAGCTTCCCGCGGCAGTGCCATGACCAGCTATGATGAAGTGCAAGTTATAGTAGCTAGTCCTCCGATCTAATGCGCGCAAAAGCTTTAGGGTACTACTAGAAGCTCACCAAGGTCTTTGAAGGCGTCGGGGAATGACTGGAGTGGCGTGGTGCCATTGAGCGGCGACGGCGCAAAGGAGGCTCTCGGCTCGGTGAAAGCGTGATGTGGTCATGGAGTATCTACAAGGATATGGTGCATTAGCTTTCAGGCACTCGGAGGATCGTAAGGATAGAAGAAATCAACCAGAGACTCACCGAGTTAGCGGCTAATAGGAAAAGGGTTGCGACAACTGGAAATGAGGAAGAAGGTTGATTCGAGGGATTCCCTGCATGTGGATGATCATCAACTGAGGGAGAAGCATCAGTGAAGTATAGGACATGAAATGACATGGTCAGGTGTAGCTCAACAAAACGTTGAGAACACGGAGGTCCAGAACGGGGTGTGCACCGGAGGTGAAGAAGATGATGGCTTGTCCTCGCTACGGGTTTCCTGGAGCTACATTAAGCATAGAAGAAGCATCAGCGAGGTAAGGGGCACATGGTGATGTGGTTGGTGAGGGCAAGGAAGCTCACTAGAGAAGATGGCGTTGTGAGGCTTGCTCACTGGTAGTGAAAACGACGCTCTCGTTCTCGGTGATTCAAGGAGCTTGGAGCTCTGAGAAGGCACAAGATGGAACAAGGGGTGAGCTTGAGAGTTTGTGATGCGCTTGGAAGCTTAAGTAGCTCTGAGAATTACGTGAGATGAGTAGCGAGAAGATGCGGCCACAACGAGAAACTCGCGCTCCAACTTTGGCATCTCCGCCAACGCGGGGGCTAGGCACCATTAAGGGGACGGTTAGCATGGGTGGAGCTAGAAAGAGGTGATGGAGGTATTTGAGTGTCAAAAACGGTAGGCAACGAAGGGAAAACAGCGAGCGGAATAGTGCTAGCACTAGTGTGGTGATGAGCGAGGGCGAAGGTGAGGTGGAAGAAAGGTCCCAAAAAGTGGGGCCCACATGTCGACAAGAGGGCGAGCATGCACTCACGTGGGCTGGAGTTGGCCATGGGTTTTGGGCCGGCTGAGATGCAGCCCAAGAGTCCGGCGAGAATTCAAAAACTGCTTTTGAATTTCCAAAATTGGCTGAGTCTATGCCAAATTTTTGAGCCTATCAAACAATCTCCCAAATTTATGAAACTTTTTGTGAAGGCTTACGACATAGTATAGTTTCATATGTAAACTTTTTAGGATTTTTTATGCTCCTAAATTTTCTCAAAAAAATTCACAAGTTGCTACTTACATAGAATTCAATTGTTTGATTTATATAAAAAGTACAAATCCAAGTCAAGGTAGTTTTCCAGACATAATAGGTTCAAAATCATTTTCCTCTGATTTTTTTATCCTATTACCCTAACATTGGGATTTTTGGGATGTTACAAACATGGTGGCTCGGTTCGAGCATGCCACTGAGTCAAAGACGATTTAAGGCGCATAAAGACCACAGAGCTCTAGAGGCTGCATTGAGCTGAGAAGGAGCATAAGGGAGGTGCAAGACGAGTAGTGACGTGGGTGTCGAGGAGAAAGAAGCTCACTAGATCTGCAATGGCATGGAGGCGTGCTCACCGGTGTCGACGACGACACTCACATTCCCGTAGAACCAAGGAGTGAGAAGCTCGGGTTTGCGCAAAAATGGAACGAGGGCGAGGCAAGGTGGAAGACAACCCCTCGAAGGTGGGGCTAGGGTGTCAACGAGAGAGAGGCGGGGAATCGAGGTGGGCTGGAGGGCACGAGTGAAAGTGGGCCGAGTTGGGCTTTCGTCCCAATGGAGTGGTGGGAAAAAGGAAATGAGTTTGGAATATTTCGAATAGGCTGATTGTTTGAACAATTTTTAAATATAGTAAATTATATCTAAAATTATGAATATTTTTGTGGAGTCTCCTAACACAC
Organism: Phyllostachys edulis; assembly: GCA_036346405.1. Lineage (NCBI taxonomy): Eukaryota > Viridiplantae > Streptophyta > Magnoliopsida > Poales > Poaceae > Phyllostachys > Phyllostachys edulis. Next base: position 115,736 of record JAYEVD010000533.1, read on the forward strand.
TATATTTGTGTGTACTTTTTCCAGAATTTTATCTATTTTGAATTTTTCTCGGAAATTCTTTTAAGGTCACAGTTTGTATGCAAATGCAATAATTGATTTAAGAAAAATTTCAAAAACAAGCTCCAAATATTTATGCATTTATTATCAGTACAGTTATTAGAATATTGAATTTTTGGGATGTTACAGACCTACCTACCTTACAAGGAATCTCGACCCCGACATTCGGAGGGCACAGTAAAGAAATACGAAAACTCGGTCCTAAGGCGATCTTCCCGCTCCCACATGGCTTTGTCATCGGTGTGGTTACTCCACTGGAAATTTGAGAATTTCGAATTCAAGTTAAACATATAACTCATAATGAAGCACCAAAACAAAACAGTAATAAATACCTATGATCATCCTTGGAAAATAATTTACTTAAATATAATATTATTTATCATTAATAAATATAATTTTTCCCAAATTTTAGAAACTAAATCAACCCTAAGAAAATTCAAAACCCATTTCAATAACCCCTGCGTGTTAAGGAATTAAAATAAGCAAATAGAATATGAACAAGATGGTTGAAAATTTAATATGTGTACTAGGCCATAACAGGAATCTCTCTGAAAAAATTTAGAATTTTAGGAATTTATTTGCTATTTTTAACTCACTGGACAAAGTATAGAAGTTTGAATTAAAACCAGTCAACACTATTTGACTCAAACGGACCAGCCACACCAGACTCGAGTCCAACCGAGCCACTTGACCTGACTTGACTCAACCACCTAACTCAAAACGGCTGAACCCAACTCTGACCACGCCATTTCCGAGTCACTACCACCCTAGCCCAACTCGTCAGAGTCGTCTCCTACCTCCCGTTGGCGCGCTCAGAGGCCGAGTGCCACGCAGTCGCGTTCCTCTTCCGCGCGCAGTGATGACGTCAATCCACCACCCTATCCACCACTCCTGTGTCTTTACCACTTCACGCTGCCTCCACTCTGTCCATTGCCCGAGCTTAAGTCACCTCGCACGCCTCCATTCACCTCATTCCTCCTCTCGGTGGCTGAGGAGGAAGACGCTCATTTGAGCTCTAGTCTCGGGTAAGCTTCGCAACTGAGCATCCCTCTCCATCTACTCTCTTAGCCATGTCCATTTTAGCTAATGTCAGCTCTTTCCATCGCTTGTAGCACTCGAAACGCCATTGTCGTCCTCAACATCGGTGGACGAGCATCGAAAGCCACCTTCGGGCCGTTTTCGTCTCGGTGAGCTTCTTGCTAGTTTATGTGCGTCACCATGCGCCATATAGTGTAGGGAGTATTTCCCCTCAACTCTTTTTCCTAATGCTTCGTGGGAGCTTGTGGATTTGAAGTTGTTCCATTTTTTCAGCTGAAGTACCCTTTTCGTCTCCAACTCCATTCTAGTAAGCTATCCATCGATTGCTTCCTTTGACACCATCTTATGGTCTTCCTAGAGCTATCCCAACCACCCATTTCCCTTCTCCATCTCCAGGTTGTCCTCCCCATGTTGAACCTAATCGCCGCCGTAGCTTCCAATCAAGCATACAAATGTCACCTTTTGAGGTATTATATAGGAGAGCTTGTAGGAAACCCTTGAATTGGTCTGAAGCTGGGGAGAGACCATTATATGGTCCAATCTTGGTGAAGGATGCCGAAGAGCAAGTTCGTATCATCTGTGAGCGACTTCGGACAGCTCAATCTCGTCAGAAGTCATATGCTGACCGTTGTCGTCATGAGTTGAGCTTTGAGGTGGATGATCTTGTTTACCTTAAATTCTCCCCGATGAAAGGAATACATCGTTTCTAAGTCAAAGGCAAATTGGCACCTCGCTACATCGGACCATTCTGAATTATAGCGAAATTGGGATCGATGGCCTATTAATTGGAGTTGCCACCATCACTTTTAGATGTGCATAATGTGTTCCATGTTTCACAACTAAAGAAGTGTCTTCGCGTCCCAACTGAAGCAACTAAGTTGGAAGAACTTGACTTGCAACCTGATCTTTCTTATCGGGAGCACCCTATTTGCATTCTTGAAGAAATGAAGCGCAAGACGAGAAGTCGCAACATCAAGTTCCTCAAGGTTCAATGGAGTAACCATACTGAAGATAAGGCTACTTGGGAACATGAAGACCATATGAGAACCGAATATCCAGATCATTTTCCTTCTACTTAAAGTGCCTTCGAATCAAGAAAGGAAAGGTTAAGCAAAACAATGGAAAGAAAAATATAATAACCCTTCCTTGTAACCTTGTAAGGTATCTTAGCACTATCTCTAAAGGAAATCAAAACAACAGATGTCGTATTTTCTATTAGAACCTTCCAATCCAATCTCCAACCTATCCAAATCTCGGGAACGAGATCTTTTGTAAGGGGGGGGGAGGTTTGTCACATCCCCAAAATAATTAATGATAATTAGTATGCATCTCATGAGCATGCATCATTATTTTTAGGCATTTACATTATATATTGCACTTGGAAAATCTTGTTCAAATATTAAACATCCAATTAAAGAAGTAAACTTCAAAAGAAAATTGAAACAAATGCTGCTAAAGTTCCTCCGAAATAATTTATTCAAATAATAAATTAATTATCATGAATTAATATAATTGTTCCCAAATTTTTAGGACTGAATTCAAACCTTAGAAAATTCAAACTCAATCCAATAACCTAATTCGGTTTTGGATTTAAATGGTACAAAATATATTATGAATAGTGAGGTTTAATAATTTTTATGGACAATAGACCTTCCCAGGAAAACCTTAATTTATTTCAGATTTTTAGAAATTTTATTTCTATTTTTAGAAGCCCGGTCAAACCTAGTGCTAGTTGGTCAAATTGTTTTTGAAACTCAGACTCAACACTGTTCCTTGGGCTCGAGTCCGACCGCACCACTTGACTCGGTCTAACCACCTAAATGCACCGCACATGAGCCGTCCGATGGGGAAATCAACGGTTCGGATCTCGCAACCGTTTGGACCAGTCCGAACTTCCCTTTGATCTGAGCCGTACAATCATCATCGAACGGCCCGCATGGACTCACTTAATCGGACGCGAGCGCGCGCGTTGAGTCACTGCCACGCCGGGCCCACCTGTCAGATCCGTCTCTTTCCTTCACTAGCACGCTCACAGAGCTCCTTCGCCACGCGCTCGCCAAGCCCTGCCACATGCCATCATCGCCGTGACCGCACCGCCCATACTGACCAGTCCTCGTGCATCTCCACTTGATGTCGCCTACATCTCCGTCTTAGCCCAAGCATAATACTCTTCGTACCCCTCCCAATTCACCCATTCTCCCTCTCGGTGGCCGAGGGAGAAGAAGCTGTTCTTGCTCTCTTCTCGGGTAAGCTCAAAGTCATTGCATCCCCTAGTCTTGCTTTTGCCTAGCGTGTCCATTTTTCCTAATTCCAATGCTTGTCATCGCTTGTAGAATCCGAAACAACGAAGTGCCATTGGAGCCTCTAGAGCGCGCCTGGGACTAACCTTTGTTGCCATTTTCGTCTCCGGTGAGACCCTCTCCATTTCTTGTGTGTCACAATGTGTCTTAGGGTCTAACTAAGTTTTCCCCTCAACTTATTGCTTGCTTGCTTCACAGGAGCGTTTGAATCTCGGGTTAGCCCCATTTTCGGTCGACAACACTATTCATTGTCTCATTGTCATTCTGGTGAGCCATTTCCCGATTGCTTGCAATGTGACCATCTTCAAGTCACCCTCAAGCTTTCTCAATCCTTTGCTGCCATTTATTTTGCCCAGGGTGACCCCTCCTCGTGAGCCGCACCGCTGCCACCGCCATTGCCATGGACATCTTATTCCCGAGCTCCTCTAGCCACTCCATCTCCCTGGTGAGCTTCAGTGACCACCCTTATAGCTTAAGCATGCGTTGGTTAGCTCGAAGTTGCACCGTGTCGTCGCATGCACATTAGCCGTAGGGGCGCCGCCGCTCATCGCCGACTCGCCGCCGTTTTAGGGCACCTCAACCACCACCACCACCACCTTAAGGTGCGCATGACTCCAAGGGTCCCATTCCTGCCCGTAGATTGCGCCGTCGAGGAGCACAGCTCCAGCAATGCTCTGGGCAATGTCGCGGGCGAGGAGCTTCCCTGTGTCGGAACTTCCAACCATTACTGTAGCTCGATATTAGAACTGAATCTCGGTTGTTTAGGTTTAATCCAGGTATAACTGCTCTAATGATTGGTCTTTAATTCGTCTTGAGTCTCTTACAAGTGGGCCCTTACACAAAAAATGAGGAGTTAAAAGAACCTGGTTTAACTATGAGCGGATGACGTGTGGGCCTAACTCCTTAAAATGCCCAGTGCACTGTGCCTTTGAGTCATATGAACTGGGTCCATAGACCTAGTCCCGGACAACGAGCCCCACATGTCAGTGTTAACCGGAAATTAAATAGAAAATGGAAAGTAGCACTTTGCACTGGACCCCACCTATCATAACTTTGGAAAATGATCCATAACTCTATTATTTTCACAATAGAAAAAGGTTGATAAATTTACAAATGCATAACTAAATCATAAAAACTCCAAATGAGATGAACTCAGATATTTTGGACTTGTAATAATATTCCCTATTTATTGGAATAATCCTTGTATCCCCTACTTCTCTACAAATTTTGACCAAATAATTAAATTACATGAATTAAGGCATATTGGAATCTAAAATTCAAATTGCTATAACTTTCACATAATAACTCCAAATGGAATAATTATTTCACCTAATTTCATCTAAAATCATGCACTAGCACTGTAGGAAAATCATGTATTTTTGAGCACTTTGATTTTTGAGGTATTTCTCGGTGTTTATCGTTATTGTTAATTCTCTAGATTCCGAGGCTATTGATATTGACTCGTACGCCACCGAGAGTGAACAACTGAACTACCAGCAAGGCAAGCATCATTTGAACTTTATTTTGCATCATATTTGATAACAACTTTGTTAAGATAGTGCAATGATAATTGCTTGCATGCTATTTTGATGATGTTGCTATTTTTGTGATGTGTAGATTAGTTATATCCTATTCATTGAGGTTAATCCTGAATTATTCTAGCACCACATGCTTAAGTTAGGATTGTGTGAAATATGTTATTCGAGTTTGCTTAGCCATGCAAGTCTAGAAACGATGGTTTGATTGTTGGGAATAACCCGACAATCATGGGAAACATTCACTTTCTTATATTCTTTTTATTTCATATCTTCGTATCTATTTTATGAGATAAATTTTGTCATTTTAAATGAGTTTTGGGGTCTGGAGAAGTGGTTGCTAGTGAGGGTGCCTTTGTGCACGAGAACGGGTATGTGGTTGTCTTGTCCGGACCGTTAAGGACTGAACTTTGGAAAGTCGTTGATTCAAGTAAACTCGTGCTACCACACGCGGGATATGGGTACTGTACGGTTAAGTAGGGGGAAGGTTTTATTGTGTTAAGTCCCAAGGTGGTGTAAGGGCACCTGTGTTGATCATTTGTCCGTAGGAGCTGAAATAATTTTCTATAGTGTGCATCGGAGCACCATTTTTCATTATTTACATTACCTCGGTATTTCCAATATAACTTGTGAGCCGCTTAGCAAGTGCTATCTGCCGCTTGTACTAAGTAAGGGACCATATTGCAAGGGGGACTTATCCCAATAGGATCTTCTTGCTGAAAATTACCGTATCTCGATTCTCCCTACCGCATACCTAAGGAAGTATGTCATTTTCGGAGGCATCTGGAGGCTTACAGGCTAGTCGAGTCGTGTGGGTAAACTAGTACACCTCTGTAGAGATAGAACTATTCAAATAGCTGTGTCCACAGTTATGGACAACCGCTTGAGTTCGGGAGTTACTATTATTAGACTTTGTATTTTAATTGTGGGTAAACTCGGTATTCGACATGAATGGGATATTCATGCATTTTGTTGTATCAAAGTGGGCTGCCACTTTGGTGTTTGTTTGATTCATTTGTTATTCAATCCACTACTTTATCACATGATTTACTTCTACTTCAAATCTATTTTTTAAATGGCAATTGATAAACTAGTATGTGTAGGTTGGAAAAATGTTGTGTCTTTCGCAAAACTAAGCCAGTATGAACCATCCTTTGGAACAACCTCTAGCATAACTAATTTTTATTTGTGTAAGACTTGCGAGTACATTTGTACTCAACCCGGTTACTGCAATTTCAGGTGAGGAAGACTTTAAGCCTGATGAGCTCGTTAGTGCCGATTTAGGCGACGCTAACGAGTAGTGCTATTATTTAACTCCCAGTCGGTTGCCAATGGGTTATAGGGCATACCATGCTGGACTTTTGGTTTGCTTCTGCTGTTACTTCGTGTTCTTATTTGAATTTGGTCGGTCGGCCACTTGTAATAGTTGTAGACTTGAACTATTATGATGTATGTCTTTTGGACTATGAATGTTGTATGGATGTGATCAACGCTAAATGTGAGTTTGGAGTATGTTGGTCACTGATCTTGGGAGCCAACATGATCTCATACTCACTGTTCATGGCTTCCGATTTAACTCACTAAGTGTAGTGCTTGGACCGTTGGAAAACCGATTATCATGTAGTGCTCACAGAGGTGCAGCACGCATAATCGTCGGGGCTCTAATTTTCGGTCAAGCCTCTCGCTTAGATGGAGTTAAGTTAGAATCCATTCACAGGAGACCCAGAGTTATCTCCACAAGGCCGGGAATGCCTTGGTCTTACGGAAATAACCTGAGGGTCCCCACACATGGGGTGATTCAAGTTTTACTGATCATAACTTTTTATTATCTTTCTAACCATGTAATTATTTTCTCCACCACTGTTCTAAAATTTTTGCTAAATAATTAAAATCAGATAAACAAAGGACAAATCATGATTTTTCAGCATTTTCTCAATTGCTGAGTTTCAAACTGCTATAACTTTCACATACAACTCCAAATGAAATAATTTTTTCACCTAAATTCATATAAATTCATTATATTACTAATGTATAGATTTCATGCATTTTTTAACACTTTAAATTTTTCTCCTTTTCTCGATGTTTATTCGATGTTGTTTTTTTATATAGAATCCAAAGTGCCGAACGTAAACAATTACGCCACCAAGAGTGAACAACTTGACTTCCAGCAAGGCAAGCATCATTTGAATTTTTTTTTCTTGCATCATGTTGATCCCAGTTTTTGGTTAAGTTAATGTTTTAAAATGCAATGATAATTGCTTGCATGCTATTTTGATATGTCGATATTTTGTGATGTGTAGTTAGTTATGTCCTATTCTTGTTGATCATCCTTGATATTTCCAATACATATATGCTTAAGATTAGATGGTTGTGTGATATATATATATATATATATATATATATATATATATATATATATATATATATATATATGTATATGTATATATAAAATTACTCCATGCTAGTCTAGAAGATATGGTAGTCAAATTGACGGGATTATTCCGCTGATCATGGGAAATACCTCATACTTATCTTTTATGCTATTGTTCCATTTTTTAATCTGTTGTTAAGTTATTTTTGGTTAAATTAAAAGGATTTGGGTCTGGACAAGTGGTTGTTAGTGAGGGTGCCTTCATGCATGAGACTCGGGTATGTGGTAGTCTTGTCCAAACCATTAAGGACCGAACTTTGGTGACGTCGTTAATTCGAGTAACACTCGTACTTCCACACGCGGGATATGGGTACCGCTTAGTCAAGTAAGGGAAGGGTTCTATTGGGTTGAGCCATAGGGGGTGTGAGGACATGGGACCGTGAAATCCTACGTTTCTCAGGAACCCAGTGTAATATATAGTGTGCGGGTGAGCACCATTACTTATGTTGGGGGTTACCAACATACTAACTACCTTACACTAGCCACTCCGACACAGCTTGTGTGCCCACTTAGCATTTTCTATATGAATTTGTACTAAGCTGGGATTTCATCTCACATGGGTGATTCAACTCAATAGGGTCGTCTTGCTGAAAAATACTAAGTCTCGAACTCCCTGGCCAACTTACCAAAGGTAGTGTGTTTGGCTTACGGGATGTTCAAGTCGTGTGGGTAAAGTAGTACTCCCCTATATGGATCAATCTATTCGAATAGCCGTGTCCACGGTTACGGACGACCACTTGGATTCGGTAGTCATTATTGTTAGACTTATAATTAAAATTTGACATGGTTACAACTCGGTTTTCGGCATGAATGGGATATTCATGCATTTTAGTTTATCAAAGTGGGTTGCCACTTTGGTATTGCTTGATCTATATAATTATCTATGTCTTTTGCACTTCTTTTACTAAACAATTGTTTACAAAATGGCAATTTTAAACTAGATAGTGTAGGGATGTGAAATTGTGCGTTTATGCAAAACTAGGCCACTAAAGCCACTCTTTGGACAGCCACTAGCATATATAATTTTTATTTGTGTAAGAATTTCGAGTACAATTTTGTACTTAACTTGGTTCTACTTGTTCAGGTGAGGAAGACTTTACGCTTGATGAGCTCGTTAGCGCCGATTTAGACGACGCTAACAAATAGTGATGTTCTTTAACTCCCAGTCAGTTGCCTTGGGTTTTGGGCACATGTAACATCCCAATTTTCTGAGCTTTAAAAACCTTTTGAATAGTTAGTAGTTGGAAAATTCACCCTTGAGTTTTATTTGAATTTTAATTAAAGCTTAAACATAGACTTTCAGTATCAAAACCATTTAATATGATTAGTGTCAACATAAACTATGGCCAAAACTATTTTATTTGGATTCTATGTGCTTGGATATATTTTCTAGAATTTTTTGAGTTCATTTGCTATTTTCTAATTGCCATTTGATTTATCAGATTTTCTAAAATAGAAAATATAAATAAAATCTCACTAATAGTTTTGGGTCGAATCTCTTTGCCTCAGCCTAACTCCTTTCGCTCCTCAGCCCAGCCAGTTCGGCCTTTCCTCTTCGCTCTAGCCAGCTCACGGCCGCTCCCTCTGTCCCTCTGACTAGTGGGCCCCACCATTGTATTCCACCTCCAATGCCTTCCTCACAAGAACCTCGTGACTAGACCACCATTGTTGTTCTTCGGAGTTCTGCCCAACAACGGCACAAACGGCCCTGATTCTCCGCGTGGACCCCATATTCTAGAAGCTCTATCTCTATCTCTACCGTAACCGAATCGAGCTCGTATCTCTTCCGAATCCCTCTCTATCTCTAAGAACGAACAAATCCGAAAATATCTCGATTTTGGGGATTTCTTATCTTGGCCCAATTTCGGGGTATAAATAGCGCCCCTAGGATCTCCTTGGCCCCCCACATCCAGAGCCCTGATCAATTCCACCCCAGAAACCTTAGCACCCCCTCAATTCGGAGTTTTAGGGTTTGTCCCCGAAGCTCTTCGTCTCCAAATTGCGTCGTCGTCGTCCTCATCCTACCATCGTGGTTTACTCCATTATCATCACCGTCACAATGGCTAAGCCCGTCCACGTCATCGGTACCTCACCGGAGCTTGATTCCGACAACACCCGTGACTCTCCGCTGCTCGACTCTCGCCGTCGACCGCCTCAGTTGCCCTTGACCACCCATGAGTAGACTAATGGGACCACATTAGCCTCCTCTACCTGTTTTGCGCACTCGTCGCTAACGAGACACCACCGTGTACCGTTGTCGCCAGAGCCCGTAGGTTCGTCCGGGCGATGACGTCATCAGTCGACACAGCATTTTGGTCAGCATCCACCTCAACACCATGTCTGTCCTCAAGCCTGTGTGTAATCCTACGTGGCGCCATGTCAGCGCGTGTGTGCCACCCAAGCCTAAACCCCAAATCTGATCTTGTGTAAACCCAGTCTACCATACACCGTGCCACTAACTTGTGGGTCCCACATGTTAGGATTTCTTTTTATTTCTTTTTCAGCCAAAAAGTTCTTGCTGACGTCAGCTTGAGTCATATTCCGATTTTCCAATAGAAAAATAATTCGGGATAATCCAGAAATTCCAATTTAGGTATTTCTTTAGGGTTTGAACTTCCAAAGGCCAAATCTTCTTCATCCGACTTCCTATTGAGCCCATTAAAATTTCTAAATTCATCTAAATTTGAGATCTATTTATCTCAAATTTTTATTTAAATTTTGGAGTTTGTTTTATCTTTGTTATTTATTTATTTTGTTTATTTTCTTCGCTTATAGTATACGCTGATTCTTCAGTGAATTAAGAAGAAGGAGTTCACCATGATCAAGATTAGTACCAGGATCTATTCCAGGATAAGTTGTATCTTTGATCATGTTGAACCTAGTTTTAAAAATTACTTTGATTCAAATTAACGCATTTATTTTAAGTATTTATTTAAATGCTTTTGGGTGTAGTTATTAATCCTATTTGTTATATCCACCTTGTCTATTGTTATGTCATGATATTTTATCACCCTAGATTGGATCATTATTTAGTTGGTATTATCATAGCACCAACGTAGGTTGGTTAGATATGAGTAGATTGCTTAGCCATGCCATGAGTCATCATTTCATGTAAGTTACAAATATGAATCTTGCTAAGTGAATATGGAACTTTGTGATAAAACTATGTGCGCTGTGTGCTATTACTCATTGATGGCATGTGTTGCACTTAACCAATGGGGTGGGAAAGGATTTAGACTGAGGCAAGTGGTGGAAACTCTGTGATATGGTGGAGCTTAGTGCTTGGGATTTGATTTGTGGTCACTTAGTTAGAAATTGGAAGTCTTTCCTTGGTCAATTAAGGACTTAACTTTGTGTGCCATTGAACTGAACAACAACTATACGACCACATGCCTGGTATGGGACAACCCTAACTTAGTAAGTTATAGAGTCTCGACATTGACTACTCAGGTAGTAGGTTAAGCTCTGTGCCAAGGTCGAGGTGTGTTTCTGTCTCCGTGGCGACTCACATCGTGGGACGATTCGCTGCTTCCCTGTTCAACGGTGTGCGTCGGACTAATTTTCTCAGTGTGCATTGGTACTGGCAATAAAACACATCGGGAGTGTCAATGTTTGGGATGAAGTTTCTAAAACGTTTTGTTATGATTAATGCTAGCTACACAAGTTATATCATGTGGGTAAAGTATACAACCTCTGCAAAGTGTTAAACAATCTATTCAAATAGCTACGTCCGCGGTCATGGACATGCTCGGAATTTCATACGAGGGTTAGATTTTCATAAAACACTTGGGAAGGAGCTGTGTGATCTAAGTCATATGGTTGTGTGAATAGTTTGATTAGACTTTGTGTTCTTTGTGAAAATAATTGTTAAATTAATATTGTCTATTTGTTTTGAATATTGTTTTAATCTATTATTCATATTCAATTGCAAATGTTGCATTTCTACAAAAGAACCACAAAAGCAGTCCTTTGGAATAAGCCATCATATATACATTGCATTCTGTTGTATGACTTGCAAGTACGGTTGTGTACTCATGCTTGCTATAATCAATTAACAGAAGTGGAAAAGTCTTCGCCCGCTTTTGAGGAGGAGTTCTACGAAGGTGCTAATCGCTAGGTCTTGATCACAGCCGGTTGCCTGTGGCAAATCGATGGGTTTCCGCTGAAGTTTATTTGGTTCCGCTGCTGCATATTTTAATTATTGCCAGCCCTGCGAGGCTTAATAAATGTAAACTCGACCTTGAGGTCACAACAGTTATTTGTTATTCAAATTACTCGTTTATTCTATTATTTCGCCTTGTGTGGATCGATATTCATCTATGTTGACACTGTGTGCACTAGCGTGATCCTAGACTAGTGTGTTATACACAGAGGGTCCAGAATTGCATTTTTAGGTCCTGACAACACACATTGCTGGACCTTTTGGTTTATTTATCTTACTTCCACTGCTACTTAATGTTATTATTTGAATTTGGCCGATCGGCTACTTTGTAATAGTCGTAGACTTAACTACCATGTTGTATGTCTTTTGGATTATCAATGTATGAATGTTGCATGACTGTGATTGACGTTGAACGAGGATATGTGCATTTTGGTCGCTGATCTTGGGAGCCAACATAGTACACATATCCGTTGTTTTGAAATCATATTTAACTTGTTTATGTATGGACTCGAGCTGTTGGAGAATCGACTATCATGTAGTGCTCGCAGAGGAGTGGCATGCATGGTGTTTAATGCTCTAGCAAAGCTGGGTCCTCCTACTTAAATGGAGTTAAATTGGATTTCAATTCTCTGAGGCCCTGAGTTATTTTCATAAGACCGGGAAAGCCTCGGTCTTATGAAAATAACACCGGGGGTCCTCACACTTTTTGAGTTGAGATACATGGAAGACATCATGTACATCTAAAAGTTGAGGTGGCAACTCCAATTGGTACGCCACTTAACCTTTCCTTTCGATGATTCGGTACATCCTGATGTACCGAGGTGCTAACTTTCGATGGACTCAGAAATGGCAAACACCTCGCAACGGTGAAACCTTGAGGTAAACATAATCATTTACCTCAGAGCTCAACTCATGACAGCGGTGGTCAGCATAACTCTTTTGGCGCGAATGTGCTTCCTTTAATTGGTTCTTTATTGCATCAATGTGTTCTTGAGCTTCTTTAATGATAGCAGGTCCAAAGAATTGTTTCTCACCGACCTCGAACCATAAAAGAGGTGTTCTAAAATTCCTCCCATAATGTGCTTCGAACGGAGACATTTGGAGGCTTGATTGCAAGCTATTGTTGCAAGAAAACTCGGCGAATGCCAAGTATTTCTCTTAGTTCGTGCTATAGGATAGCATGCAAGCTCTCAATATATGTTACAAAATCTGATTTGTTCTTTCCGTTTGGCTTCCTGTTTGTGGGTGAAAAGTCATGCTAAAGAATACCTCGGTTCCTAAAAGTTCATGCAAGCTTTCCCAAAGCTGCAAGGTAAATTGAGGACCCTGATCGGAAGTTATTATTATTGGCACACTGTGCAAGCGAACGATGTTGTTCATGTTGAGTTCAGCGAGTTTAGCCCCATGAAATGTGGTACAAACCAGAATGAAGTGAGCCACATTGGTCAAGCGGTCGACGATAACCCATATCGAGTCATGCTCGTTTCGGGTTTTCGACAAGCGGTAACGAACTCCATGTCGACGTCATCCCATTTCCACTCGGGAACTTTCAGAGGTTGGAGCAACCTCACTGACCATTGGTGCTTTGCCTTGATTCGTTGGCATACGTCACACACGGCAACATGTGCGGTGATGTCCCGTTTCATACCGGGCCACCAAAATTGTTCCTGGAGGTCTTGATACATCTTTGTACTCCCAGGATGAATAGAAAGTGGTGAATCATGAGCTTCTCTGAGGATTAGCTCCTTGATTTCATGATTATCTAGTACATATAGCTGTTGTCCATGCATAATCACTCCATTCGCATTTTCGGTGAACTCTGATTTTCTGCCATCTAGCATATCGTGTTTGATTTTGGCGATTGCTTGATCTTTGAGTTGTGTGGCCTTGATCTGAGATTCAAGGGTGGGTTGCGGCACTAGGGCAGCAACAAATCCCTCCTCAACCACTTCCAGGTTGAGTTTCTGAAACTCTTCATGCAACTCCAGTTGATTTGCTTCAATCAACACATTGACGCGATGAAGCTTCCGGTTGAGAGCATCGTCTACAACGTTGGTTTTACTAGGGTAGTAATGGATGCCAAGATCGTAGCTATTGATCAAATCAAGCCATCTTCTTTGCCTGAGGTTCAGATCTAATTGTGTGAAGAAATATTTCAAACTTTTTTGTGCCGGTGTAAATTTCACACCGGTTACCGATAAGGTAATGTCTCCATATCTTGATAGCATGAACCACGGCTACCAATTCCAAGTCATGAGTCAGATAATTCACCTCATGAGGTCGCAATTGATGTGAGGCATAGGCAACCACCTTGCCCTCTTGCATCAGCACACAACCGAGGCCGTGACGAGATGCATCGCAATACACAACAAATCTTTTGTGTAAGCACTGGGGCTGTTGTGAGCCTTTTCTTTAATTCTCGGAAGCTCTCCTCACATGCCGCTAACCATTCAAATTTCTTCTCCTTTTTAAGAAGTTGGGTCATTGGTCTTGCAAGTTTGGAGAAGTTCTCGATGAACCAGTGACAATATCCGGCTAGAACGAGAAAACTCCAAACTTCAGGAACTGTGAAGGGTTGTTCCCAGGCTAGCACATCACATACTTTGCTCAGATCCACAACAACACCTCCTTCGAATAGAACATGGCCTAGGAAGCCAACCTCCTTTATCCAAAATTCATATTTGCTTAATTTTGCGTACAGTAGATGCCCCCGAAGCTTTTCGAGCACCATACACAAATGTTGCTCATGTTCCTCTGCACTCTTGGAATAGATAAGAATATCATCAATAAAGACCACTACGAACTATTCCAAATACTCCATGAAAATCTTATTCATAAGATTCATGAAACTTGCAGGAGCATTAGTAAGTCTGAATGATATTACGGTGTACTCGTATAAACCGTAACAGATGGTGAATGCAAACTTTGGAATGTCCTCCGGCTCAATCTTGAGTTGGAAATAACCGAGCCTCAGATCAATCTTGGAGAAGACACATGCACCATTCATTTGGTCAAATAGATCATCAATTCGATGGAGAGGATATTTATTCTTGCTTGTGACTTCATTTAAGGACCGGTAGTCGACACACATCCTCAGCGTCTTTCTTCTTCACAAATAGCACAAGGCTGCCCCATGGTTATGAGCTAGGACAGATAAATCCTTTGTCTAGTTGCTCCTTGAGTTGTTCCTTCAATTCAACCAACTCATCCGAGGCCATACGATAAGGTCGCTTGGAAATAGGTGCTGTCCTGGGCAGCAAATCGATGAAAAATTCTATGTCACGGTCCGATGGCATTCCCTGTAATTTGTCCACAAAGACGTCGGGATATTCACACACCACGAGCACTTGAACAAGCTCTGGAACTGAGATGGAGTTTATCTGATGTTAATGATTCTTGGCATTATATATGGGGCAATTCCATATATTCATCCAGTCGCTTTTATGCCCATATGATCAGTTCTTTCATCATTCCTCTGCCTTTCAGATGGATTTGGAAAAGTAAATGTGTTACAAAGTTAAAAGTATTTGCTTAGCTTCTCCTCTCTGATAAGCTCAATACAAGGAATATGCATAAACAAAGACATTATAACATTGGCCAAGATGCATGGTGTGTTCTCTGTGACATTGGTGAAGAGGAAACAATTCAACATCTATTCATTAACTGTTCTTTCAGTAAAGAATGCTGGAATTATCTAGGATTTTATTAGTGTTCTTCAGGGACCTTCTTGGAAAAATTGATGCATGCAAAGGAAGTATTCAGCAATTCTGTTTTCATGGAGATCTTTAGGGAAATCATACTGTACGTACGTCCAGATGGTCCGGACGCTACACTTCTATATGCAAACAAACGATTGATGCAACGTGACGCTTCCACCACCCCGCAAGGTCAGCAGCCGCATGAACAACGCAGACGTCGTGCATGGCCGGCAAACTCACGGGCATTGGGCGGCAAGGACGCTAGAATCTCTTGCCCATGATGGATGTCCAATCGGTTTGACCATGGGCGCCGCGGGCAGTTTTCGGATTAAATGGCAGCATTTACTTGTCTGCATGTTTTCCAACTGTGACAATCCCACGCACACACAAATCAAATTAAAGGTTAATTCCCCCAAGGATACTTGTTAATTTACTACCATCTATCTTATCTATCAACAACCTCCCTCGGAGGCAGCACCAAGAGAATGGGAGCTGCACTGGTGATGGAGCCTAGGGGATGCCATCACCTTGTATGACGTGGTGGAGGAAGAGCCATAGTGGACGTGGTGGAGGAAGAGCTGTAGTGGAGGAGTATGTGATGTGTTGTTTCTATTTTTTCTCCAGATGTTTTGTTTTGATTTGTGATGTTGTAACCATTGCCTGGAGATATTGCAACCGTTGTCCGGGGATGTTGCAACTATTGTTCTATGATGTTGCAACCGTTGTCCTAGGATGTTGCAACCATTGTCCGAGGATGTTGCAACCGTTGTCCTAGGATGTTGCAACCGTTGTTCGGAGATGTTGCAACCGTTGTCCTAGGATGTTACAACTGTTGTCCGGAGATGTTGCAACCATTGTCCTAGGATGTTGCAACCGTTGTCCGGTGATGTTGCAACTGTTGTCTGGAGATGTTGCAACCGTTGTCCGGGGATGTTGCAACCGTTGTTCGGGGATGTTGCAACCGTTTTCCAGGGATGTTGCATTTCAAAACTGATCGATGTTGCAAAAATGTTACGATTGTGTCGGAGTGGAGTGTTGTAACACCTACTGTGAATGGTTGCAAGTGACATGATTTTTTTTTTTGTTGTATAGTTTTGTGATTTGTTGCAACCGAGAGTTTTGATTGTTGCATCTGTGTATTTAGAATGTTGCAACAATGTAACTTTTGATTTATGAATCATATTTTGTTGTTTTGCACTTTTACACCAATTTTCAACGTATGTAGGTTTTACGTAGTACTCATGGTTTGTCAATTTTGTAGACAAATGATTCATTTAGCTGTGCACGTACTGACGTCGTATGTGTAACGTGGTGCACGTGTATGTAGCCCATATATGGAGGTCACATTAGGCATCCAAACAGTTGTGTACGCAAACACAAGGACGTACGCAAGCACACGCAAAGCGAACCGTGCAAAGGAATGCAAAATGGCCCCACCGGCTGGCAAAGAAAAAGAAAAAGGAAACGGGTGCGGCTTGGGCTGGCACACGCGCTGAGAAAACAGGAGCAACCCAAGACTGGCGCAGAAGGAAAGCAACCGTGGACCGGGCCGGCTGAGTCTCACGCGCGCACAAAAGAAGATCAAGTGCAACACAGGACAAACATCTGACGTCACGTTGGGTGTCCGATTTCTAATCCCAAATCGTACGTACGGCTCCTAATAGCACCCAGATCTTTATTGTAGCAGCTTGGCCTATATGGAAACAAAGAAATGGGGAAAAAATTTAGCAAATCTCTCCTACTACTACTGATTGGAAAATGAAGTTTAAAGAGGAAGTCACTGCATTTACACCGTGAAAGAAGACCTTCAACCTAGCATTCAATCATGGCTAGCTTCTTTATAACGCTTCTGTAAATAGTTTTTTTGGTTTTGCTCTTATCTTTTTGTAAATATCTTTCTTTATTAATATATATAATACAGCAGAGCCTCTCATGCTGTTTCGGTCAAAGAAAAAACAAATTCGGATCACAAACTCAACAGCTCATGCTTTGATCTCCAACCACTTCAACTTCTAGTCGACCGTTTCGTCTCATCGGCTCCTGCGCCGCTAATTAATTGTCCTACGATGTCAACCTCAGGGAGACCTGCAGACGTATCAACGAGAGACATTCTTTGGCGTGCGTCGTCGTCGGCCTGGCCGGTAAAATCACGGGGAAAAGACGGCCGTGTCGCGCATGCTCCCGGCCGCCACCCGCCAGACATGTCCAGTCAAGCTGTTGTCACGGTCGGGGCCGCGCGAGCTTTCAAACGCCAAATGAGACGCCCTCAACAACTTTTCGGCAGAGTTGTACACGGACGACACATACACATGGACGGACCACACTGAGAAATTAAGAGCAACAACCATCCATGCACATTAATTGCACTAGGGTTTGTTCCCTTCCCATCTGCTCTTTAGATGGCTACTATGTACTGATTCTCCCATGGCAATCATCATGTTAGGAAAGGGTGAATTTTGGACTGTTTTGATCCGGTAGCGCATCGTAATCCCTAAACTAGCTTTCTTAGCGTCAAATTTTCATTTTTGGCCCTCTCCTAGCACCTGCTACCGTCCAGGACGGCAACAACTCACCTAAATCTGGCGCCGTTAGCGGCAGCACCAAGGTGTAGTGCCGATTAAAGACCCAAGGTGCCGCTGTCCTCAAAGTAGCAAGAAGGTGTTTGACGACGACGACGACAAAGACCTTGCCGCCCCGCTCCGGCCGAACAAAAGAAAAAAAGATTAGTGTTTACAGAAATGAAAAAAAATTAGGGTTTCGAGCGGGATGGAATTAGGGTTTCCAGTTTGGGTTAGCGCTTGTACGAATACGAAATTTTCTTCAGTCATTTCAATTAGGGTTTCAACGGGCACTGATATTTGTAAAAAAACATTCATTAAGAAAATATGGGCACCGAGGTTTGTAAATTAGGGTTTCCTTTTCGGCAAAATCAGGGTTTCGTCGCGGTTTCAGCGCTTTTTGTAGTAATTTCAAAATATAGGAAATGAGTTTAGAAAATTACGAAACTTTTTGTGCAGCCTCCCATCACAATGTTGTTGCTTCTATAATTTTTCTATTATTTTATTCATTCTGAGAAAGGATGATTGATAAACATATCGCACGAGGTATAACCTTGAGGATGTCGTCCAAGCAAACTTTTTGTGCTCAAATACTTGTTGTCTTTTAGAAGTGGCATAAAAGGACCAAGATTATTGGAGTCTTTCCTCGATGAAGTTGTCCGAACGTATACACGATATAGCCAGCAAATCGATGAAGTACTTTATGAAGCTTATACGCAATATGATTGAAGGGCCGAGAACGCCACAGATTATGAAGATGCCCTAAAACATGGAGGATTCTATGTCGGTGCAAATGGTTGTTTCTGGGATTCCACTAGAAGAGGCATACTTGCAATATAGGCTTGCTTTGATGGCTTAGCGGAGACATGGAACCAGAACTACATTAGAGTCCGCGGACAGAAGCATGTTATACGTAGTGACATGGCATGATGGTTCGGCTAATTGCTTTAGTCATCCTCGCTACTACTACTAAGACATCATGACACAAGCATCCGGACCATATAAGTATACATGCCTTTAGGGGATAGTGTAAAACATGGGGGGTAGGACGGGGGACTACTACGTAATGACATGACCTACTACGTGGACTGAGGCCATTTTCCCTTTCTTGCTATTTCAGCGTTGAACTCCTCGCTGGCCTTCCCCTTCCCCTTGTCACGGGAGTGTCCACGTCGGGCTGGTATATTGAAGTCATCCATGTCCTACGATTCCATGATGTAAGTGCATCGTATAGTGAAAATCGTAAGATGGATGTAAATTCTTCATAACTCACGTCGTCGATACGGATTACGCCCAAGCGACCGTATACACTATGGCGGCCCGACTCAGCCACATGAGCCTTTCTCTTGCCCTTGTTGCAGGACTATCCACGTCGGGCTGGTATATCGAAGTCGTCTATGTCCTGCGATTCCATGATGTAAGTGCATTGTATAGTGAAAATCGTAAAAATGATGTAAATTCTTCATAACTCACGTCATGGATACGGATTACGCCCGGGCGACCGGATATGCTGTGGCGGCCGGGCTCAACCGCATGAGCCATTCCCTTGCCCTTGTCGCGGGACGGTCCACGTCGGGCTGGTATGTCGAAGTCGTCCATGTCCTGCGATTCTATGATGTAAGTACACCGCATGCTGAAAAACGTAATAAGGATGTAAATTCTTGATAACTCACATCGCCGATATGGATTATGCCTCGGCGACTCTTGGGCTCCTTGATTGCCTCCTCAATAGGGTCTGCACGTAAGGTTTCCACAAGACGAAGTTCTCGCCCGCACCGAGTAGTTCAAAGATGTACTTCATGGATGAATGCCTTGTCGTACATCTCGGGCCGCCGATCCATCGAAGAAGTGGCAAGACATCTCGGGCTGCCATTACGTGGGGATGAAGTTAAAATTTAAGGAATTCAACATTGACGAAAAATTCATACGCGCGAAAGAAATGCTTACGAGGTGATGCCCGACGTAGTAACGCAGGGCGGCGGTGGTTCGGGTGTGTGGACGTAATGATCTCTGCGGATTACCAGAATATCCCAAGTGTATAATTAGGGTTATTCAAGTATAATTATATGTGTAGAAATTAAAACTTTTTCTCACATCTTGAAAAACCCTAAAATCTCATGTGATTCGTGTCCAAGAGTTGTGTACTCTAAAACACAAAGCTCTTGTTGACCAAAAGTCAAATTCATTTTCCATTTATCTAAAATCTTGTGCCAATCAATTGGAAATATTTTCCTTGGTCCAAAAACTGATGTGGGACCCTCTCGAAAAATATCACAAGTTGTAAAACTAGTTTGATAAATTTTGGAGGTAAAACAATCCTTTAAACAACCTTAGTAAATTTCCTGAGAAAATGCATTGCATAATAACCTCTGGAAAATTTCTGTAAGGTTAATCATGTTGTCAACAAGCTCCATTAAAATTTCAGCAAATTTGGAGCTCATTTGCTAGCCCAAACAATTACGCAAAGTCTCATTGCTTAAAAGTTCAAATTCAAAAACCTCAAGATCTTTGCTCCTTGGGCTAGCCATGTTCAAAATGGTCCAGCCCAACCCCTTTGGACCTCCTCAACCAGTGCACCCCAAACAGACCTCCCTCTCCATTTAATCAGTCGCACTGCTGATTCACATCCAACACCACGACCTCCTCCGCGCTAACACCGCAAAGACCTTCCCACCTCATGAGGTCATAGCCACCTGGATCAAAGATCCACGGCCACGACCTCCCGTGTGTGAAACCTCAAAGACCTCCTCGAGTCAGTTAAACCATCGCGGCGAGGTCATCCCATTTGTTGAGGTCGTGGCCGCTGGATCAAATCCAACCGCCACGACCTCCTCCTCAACATACTCGGCCAGTCCTCCCACTGCGTGAGGTCTTGGCCCTTGGATTCAAGATCCACGGCCTCGACCTCCCCTCCTCGTTAAAA
This sequence comes from Phyllostachys edulis, assembly GCA_036346405.1. Classification (NCBI taxonomy): domain Eukaryota; kingdom Viridiplantae; phylum Streptophyta; class Magnoliopsida; order Poales; family Poaceae; genus Phyllostachys; species Phyllostachys edulis. Next base: position 136,438 of record JAYEVD010000533.1, read on the forward strand.
CCACTTAGACATCCCACCACGTGAGGTCATAGCCCTTGGATTAAAAATCTAAGGCCATGACCTCCTTGTCTTCTTCGCTTTGGATCTCGCTCAACGCACGAGATCAATGAGCCGCTCGACCACCCAATATTGACCATTGATTTACATCTCACGCCGCTAACAAATGGGCGATTCGGACCATCGCGTGAGCCCTTAGATCCAAATCGGAGGGCTAAGACCTCCTTGCGCTACGCCGCAGTCCTCTCGACCTCCCTTATTCACTTTGTGCGATTAGACCTTCCCCATCAGTCGGTGCCCTTGGATTTACATCCAAAGGCCATGACCTCCCCCTCATGTCTTTTGATCGCGCGCGTAAGTCCTCATTGAGGTCCGCACTGCTGGATGGAGATCCAACGCTTTGGACCTCTGTCCATTTCTCACGGCGTTTTCACGCTAGTGAAATCGTGAGGCCATGACCTCCCACGTTTGATCGTGTGGTGGGACCTCCTCCCACCACTTTAAAACATAACGGTTCAAAATGGGATCCGATGGCGGGACCTCCTCGAGGTCTCATCCAATGGCCACTAGGACCTCCCTGTTCTTCTCCTTCCTCCGGCGCTGGGAGCTTCGAAAGTGCATTTAATGCATGTCCGCGGAGGTACTGTTCAATGACTCTTTGTCGACCAAGATTTAATGCGGTCGACTTTCACGCCTCAATGGTCACCTCGAGTCGCCCTTGTCACCCCATGTCTTGTCCACTCCATAGACCATGCCATGGGCCAAGCTCACCATGAGCTTAGCCCTGGTCTAAGACCTCAATTGCCCTTGGATAAAACCACCTCCACGGTTTTCCGGCTTCCTTTGCACACCATTATCACTTTGCTCACACCTCTGTGCTTGTGAGCTCTAGACACCAAAGTTCCTTGGTCGCCTTTCTTTGGAGCTCAAGCTCCTCGGTGGGCAAGGGTCATTGAGAATTTTCTCCTCTCCTTGCTTCCATTGTGCCTTCCCTCCGGGACCAAGTCCTAACTAAGTTGTTGGACATTTGCAGAGGGGGACAAAGTGGAGCTTGGAGCCGAGCCGAGGCTTGAACTTGGACTTGAGCAATGGAGCTCCCTTCTTCCCCCAACTCAAAGCAAGACCATCCCCGACCTCCCAAGATCTTAAGGACCTCCGTGTACCTCCCGATAGTCCTTAGTGCCGCACTGCGTGTATGTTGTCAAGGAGCTCTTATTTGGCACACGCTGAATGTCGCTACGAGCATCATTTTGCTTCAAAATTTGGCCGCAGTGATCTCCTTCGTTGTCCTCTCGGCCGCGGCGTTCAACGCCGCTGCCGCCGCCGAGAGTAAGCTCATGGTGTGCGCAACACTATTGCGCACACGATGATGTAAACTTGGTTGTCGCGGCGAGGTCCGCATCGCCGCAACAACCATTTCTTCAAGCTCGGGATGTTGTCGGATGTCCCGAAGCGTGTCGTTGTCATTTTAGGACCAAGATCCCGGCTTTTATGGTGCTAATCATTGCCCAATCTCGCAATCATTGGCGTCTTAACCGCCTTAAATCCATCCTTTAATCGCGCATTAAAGACCTCCCGAGCGCACGGACCTCCTCGTGGTCCTCGCGCTTTAATGCCTCGTCTAAGCGCTGCTGCGCGAAGTTAAAGCGCTGGTGCAGGACGCCCGACCTCCTCCGAGGAGATCCGAGCGCCCAAGACCTCCCCCTTGCGCGATCTCGACCATCCGCACCTCCCGGAGGTGCAGAAGGTTTAGATCTCACCGTTAAGGACCTCCCTTTAGATCTGGTCCGTTCAGGACCTCCCCATCATCGCTGTGGTTCGTTGGATCCTCAATCTACGGCCACGACCTCCCCTTGCCTCGCGCATGTGAGTTGTTAGGAGGTCCAGACCTCTGGACCTCACATGTGCGTGCGTGTTGATCTCTGGGAGGTCTCGAGCCGCTGGATCTCGTGATCTCGTGGCTCACGACCTCCCGTGTCTTTGTGAGTTTTAGAAATTCCGGTGAAGTCTTAGTTATAAACTAAAACAAGGTATAAACTTTAGGATTTCATATCTTTTTCATTTTAAATCCAAATGAGGTCATTCAAATTGTGTTAGCTCTGTCTTGAACTTGACCTTAATCCAAAAATGATTGTAAGTTGAGTTCAGCTCCAGAGCACGCTTAGCCACTAGGTTTTAAAACTAACTTTAAACATACAATCAAATTAATGCTTAGCTTGTAAAATTCATAACTACTGCTCTGAGGTTGTTTTTGAGTGAGACCAACTTTGTTGGTTTCCTCTATTAATGAACTCACTGTGAAAATTAGTTTTGAGCTTGTTGTTGTTATGAAAATGAGGACTTGTGCATTATAATTTTGTTCAAGTTCTTGTTTTGAAAAATTATAGAGATTGCATAATAGCTCCAAATGGGATGAACTCAATTGTGTTATTCATCTCATGAGGTGCTGGTTTCACAGTAAAAATCTCAGCCTCACCACTTTTCTAGAAATTGTTGCCTCATAATTAAATTAGTGAATAGTGCAGTTTGGTATTTTTAGGGCTGAGCAGAGTTGTTTTGCTCATAACTTTTGCATTAAGAATCCAAATCCATTGGTTCTTGTTGCTAAATTCCCCTAAAATCACCCTCTTACTGCTGTAGAAATTTCAGAGAATTTGGAGTTCGTTTACTGTGCTGTCTTTGTTGTCTTTTCGTCGTTCTTATCGGTTCTTTATCGTTTTTCCGTTAGGTTTCGACATTTGTGGTGATCCCGTAAACGACCCTCCGCAACAAAGTGACCAGCAGCAAGGCAAGCAGTTTGATCATTCCCATTATTGTCCCATTAATTTAAAGCTTAATACTTTGCTTTACTTCTATGTATGCATGCTACTTTGTGTTAAATGTCGCTAGCTTTCCTATAGTTGCATAATCTGTAGGAATTATTATCCTCTACTACCAATGAGCCTAGGTTATTCGCTGTGGTTTGAGCTCGTTGGATGAGCTCTCATCACTTAGTAGTTTACGTTAATATTGCTTAGACATGCTTAGCTATCGGTAGTAATGGGCCATCATCGACTTAGTCGATGGTCTTGATCACACAAGTATTATTATTCCTCCTATATGTCCAGCACTTGTGCTTTGATTAATTTGTAAGATCAAAACTGAAAATAAAATGTTGATTTAGACTTGGGCATATTGGATGGATGGTGCGGTTTTTGGAATGTGGTGGTATGCCTGGGTCCCTAAGGACCAAGTACTTGGGTCACTAAGTAAGCGCTTTTATGCTAACCACACGAGGGGATATGGGACCTCTCTTGACTAAGTACTTTGGGAGGTGTTAATTATGAGCTGGTTGGTGGGTATGTTTTAATAAAATCTGTGTGTGTGTGGTGTTGGGAGGGAGCATTGGCGCACCGGTTAGGTCTGTCTAATGTGTCTTGTCCCGTGGGTTCTTGCTCGTAATTAGCATCGCCCATTGGAAATGTCTCAGAGGACTTAGCCGTGCGGCACACCAAAGGTAGTGTTCCTAAAGGAAAGGCGATGCAGCGTGTGGGTACATTGGTACACCCCTGCAGGGATAAAACTATTCGAATAGCCTCGTCCTAGGTTATGGACATGCTTGGTAAGGTCGTTCAAGACTAGTCTCAACCTTTTTAATTAAAACTTGATGGGTTGGTATGAACGGGGAGTTCATGCTATTGTTGTGGTGACTAAGGGTTAGTCACTTCCAGGTTTGTTCTTGTTGTTGTTATTATGTTATTATCGCGTTGTATTTCAACAATTAAAATTGCTTTATCAAATTGCCTTCAATCTATTATGTTATTGCAAATGAAACTTGCTTTGTGCTTAAAATGAGTCCAAAGCCTCATCCACTTAAATAAAGCTTGCATGTAGCTAAATTATAGTTCTGTTATCTTACACGTCAGTTTTTGCGAGTACAATAAACAAGTTATTGTACTCATTTGCTTTGCTTAACAAATTTGTTGCAGAGGAAGAAGGAGAGCTCCAAGAGCCTCTCTTTTGTGCTACGTGTTGCGATTTCTTGACGACTAGCTTGGCGGTCCCAGATGCCTAGGGGTTAAGGCACACCGATTGGCTTTGTGTTATAGCCATCTTTATGGCACTTTTGCTTCATTGTTATCTTTTTATTTGTTGCTATTTGGCCTAAGGGCCTCTCTTTTGTAATAGCTATTCCATATTAATATTAACTTCACGGTTTGTTGCTTATGTTCTATGTGTTGTATGGAATTGATACATTCTTTTGTTGTGAGGTATGTATATCGCATCCTGGGAGTATACATCTCTCGAGACCGAAGTTCATTTGGTTGATAATACTAGGGTCAATTGGATGACTAAGTATTATGAGCCTAATAAATGTCGGGGTCTCACATCGCCACACACACACTGCAGGATCGAAAAACGTGGTGGTACTTGAGCATCTTTCATTGAAAAATCTGTGTATTGTAGATGTTTACTCTTCTGCGCAAGCCACTTGCGCTTCTGCAACATCCTCGCATAGAAGTTTGCCGAAGAGTCTATAGCTGGGTATCTATTGTGTAGTCTTGTGTAGTGTTGGGTTTGGTTCAACCCCCTTTTATAAGCCCCATGGTTGGCATGATGTGGTTAATTTTATGCAGAGTCCTGTCTTTTAGTTCTGAAAAGCTGAGGAGGTAGAGTGTTGTCACATTCATCTGAAAAGCTGGCGAGGCATAGTGTTATCACGTCTTACCTTGCACAGAGAAGTCACGTCGTGCTTTGTAGAGTGCTATCTTATCGGTTTGAAAAGCCGGCGAGGCAAAGTGTTGTCACGTCTTTCTTTCCAAAGTCTTGTCTTTTCGGTCTGAAAAACTAGCGAGGCGGTCAGGGTTGTCAAGTTGATCTGAAAAGCCTAACCCTAAACCTAAACCCTAAACTACGCAAAGGTTTCTCCTTTGGTCTTATTACTGCGCAAAGCTGCCCCATGTGGTCTTGTCACTGCGCAAAGCTGCCCCGTGTGGTCTTGTCACTGCGTAAAACTGGCCCATCTGGTCTTGTCATCTGCAAGCTAGTACATTATCCGCTTTGTTAGGCTCCCCCCGTGGGCTATAACACTACTACAGAAAAGGCCTTTGCAGACGGTTCAAAAACGCCATCACGAGGCGGTTGCCGTGAGCCGCCCGAGTTTATGGGTCATAATGCTAATGGTCATCACAAACGGTTTCAACCGTCGTAATACATACTATCACAGACGGTGCAGATGCAACCGCTGCGGATAGTCGACTACCACTGCACGCTCGCAGATAAAGCAAATGCTCGATGATAGTCGACTACCACGCACGGCGTAGATGAAACCGTGCGTGATGATCGACTACCACAGACGATGCGTAGATGAAACCGTGCGTGATGATCGACTACCGCAGACGATACAGTATATGAAACCGTGCGTGATAGTCCACTATCACGATGGTTTCATATCTGATCGCTCTGTGGTAGTGACTATCACGCAGACGGTTTCATCTCTGCACCGTCTGTGGTAGTCTTTGCATTGCTAAATCTATTTTTGTTTATTGGCTAGCCTCAGAAATGCTAGCCATGCCCTCTGAAACAAGCACATCCAATTCTCATTCATTTGAAGCACATCAAAATTGCATTCATTTAGAAACAAGCACACATCCAATTCACAAATCAATTAACTAAATTTAACCATTAATGTACATTAATTTACACACATGTACCATTATGTTCAATCTATCTCAATCAAGTTCAATCGCTACACTGTGGAAACTCTCATTTGGATTTATGACACGTCTGCTCAGGGAATGACGCAAGGTGTGATCGAATTTTTATGAGCTCGCTCTGTTCCAACGTAGTTTCAGTGATGTTCGCAACTCCGTCGATATGAAGGTTAAATTAGGGCTTATATAAATTGGTAAGTATATATGAAATAATTGTTGAAAGATTGACAAACCCGAGGATCATTGGTGATCGCGAACCGATGATAGTTGCATGTTGTGGCAAACATAGTATCCTGAGCGTTATGCGGCGGCCATTCTGGTGGCACCGCAAAAATAGAATTGGTTAGTTCGAGAGGCATTGCTACGAAGTGTTATATAGGATTAATGTGTACTAGCTAGCAAGTACAGGGAATGTTTGATCATGTTGCAGCGTCCTTCCTTGATATTCCATCCTTTAGCATGTAACACGTCGAACACCCCACGTGACTCCAAGAAGTTAGCCTTAGCCATTGCAAAGGAAGGAAAGACTACAATAGAGTTTCTATGGAGGAAATGTGTTTACGATGATTAAACTCGGATAGTTGTGAAGTTGTGAGTGGCCCTCAGTGGGAATCTAGGTATATTACGTATTTCGTTTTGGTATAATTATAATTAGAATCCAATGGAACCTACACGGTATGTCAAGCATGGTCATTAAACCTAAGTTCGTGTTGCTTATAAAGTACAAATCAACAAGTATAGCCAGAGTGCAACACTACTTACTTACGGTTGTAGGGCAAAAGTATGAATTCCTTGTTGCGGTGAGCCATGAAAAATCTATAACGTAATTCTCGGCGAATGTTGCATTCGCCGTGATGCTTTGCTCGGAGACAACGTGTGGGTCGAGGAAACCTACGGTGATTTCCTTCTTTCGGCTTCACAGATCATGTATCTATTATACAAAAGCTAGGAGTTATATATAACATTTATCGATATTACGAACATTGGCGTGATTGTACACACTTACGATTGTCCAAAGATCGTATGATTGAGACGCCGAGCTCGTCGAGGTTGAAGAGACAAAACAAGTCGTCGAAGGTCACCGTGAAGACAACGTCTTGATACACGTGGTTAAAATGATGCTCCTTGAACTTGACGGTGACACCCGAGCATCGTTGATCAACCGCTTGTTGGATCGTTCCATGTACCATGCATGCAATTCCATGCAATCCAAATTCTAGGGTAGGGCTGTCTAACTTCTCGAGCAACGGCTCGCGCTGGCTTGTATTTCGGGCCAGCGGCAAGAAGGGATATTAGGAGAGGACTCGATCGTCTTGATTTGCCCTTGCCCTTGCTGCCTCGCTTTGTATAGGTCGACTTCACAAGAGTCGATCGAGCACGAGGTGTAGATGCATGTGATCTGGCGGGCCCTTGCCATGTCGGTCAGAGTAGTTCGGTGCGGCCAGTCCGTGGACTTGATGCCGTTCGCAGACATTCCGTGAAGTTGACACCGAGTAGGTAGCTCCAAGCAGATGTCCTCCTTGGGCCTTCGGATGAATGTTCCAACGGCTTGCCCTAGAGTCATGACCTCATCGCTTGGGGAATTTTCAAAGGACGGCCTCAAAATTGGCACAAACACCGCCCACATTCACTTTTGCGAAACCCGGCGCTAGATTTGCACGTGCACCAAAGCTCCGATCTGGGATGGATACACAGCCCCAAGCAAAGACATCTAGGGCAGCAGAGACATATCTCACTTGGAGCTTGCGCTTCAGAGCCACCCACGTACATAACGATACAAAATTAGCTACTCCAACAGCCTATCAATGGATTGAGCATTCGAGAGATAATAATTATTACCGGATGTCATCGACGGAAAATCTGTCATCACCTATTGTGGTAGGGTTAGGGTTGAATGTGCAGACTACTCGGATGTTTGGGGTGGCTAAGCGGTATAGTAGGGGTAGGGCTTCCAACCGACTTGGCATTTGCAATCCCTTAATCCTTTCCTCAAAGGTCTCTATCTGCTTTTGCTCGAACATACGAATCCTTTCCTCAAAGGATTGATTGAATTTTTCAATGAGCTCATCTCGAGGATGCACGAAGATCCTCTCGTAGCTTTGCATCATGCTCGGCTTTGGCTCTCTTCCTACTCGATGCGATCCGAGTCCGCTTGGAACCATTGTTCCCATGTAACAAAAACACCGGCGCCTCTCGTGCGACCCGGATGCTCACTTTGTTTCCTAGGGCCGCAGAGAGTATATCTTCTCCCTATCCGCTGGAATGAGCCTTGGGAAGATTGTGCACTCAACGTTATCTGCAATATAGCCCGACATGTCATTTCACTTCCTATGAAGTTATGGAGTAATTACAAACTAGGTAGTTCGATATCTTATCAGGCGTTGGGACACTTCCTGGTCTTCGGGGTTTGGAAAGTACACTTCCCCCGGAGGCCGAATACATAACCTCGCAAATAACCACTGTCGGCCAAGACATTAGTGATCTCGGAAATAGCAGGAGAGATTCAAACCGCTTTTCTTGTTCTGATCCCTCCATATTGGGGCTTTACCCGCATACCAGTGGTGCCGAGTGCGTGGGGTGCTTGTTTTTGCTCGAGGGCCGTGGCGCCAGACTTTCACTCTTAAATTCATCTGTCATCTTCTTCGCCACAAACTTCGCCCAGACTCTTCCAAGAATAGATACTTGTGGAAGGGCGGCAGATCCTTCTCCACGTAGTTCTTGACAAGCATGCTCTTGAAGTTCTTCCACGCTTTGCGCCAGAACAACGCTGTGTCGTCGACTGAGTCCAGAGTTCTTCCGGATCTCGAACGATGCGAGAATTTCCGCCAAAGAGTTTTCGATGGTCGGGCACCACCTTCCACGAATCATAGGTGATCTTGACCCGTTCCGTGCAACTATTCCACCATTCTCCGAATGCGGACGCTGCTTTCGGCGAGGATTGATAGGGGTCCCAGACTGATCGACCTCCGTGATGGTAAATCGGCCCGTGGGCCTTTTCGATATTCCTCTTCTTCTACTGCGGTTGGATATTGTTCCAGAGGATGGTGCATCATCAGACACATGAGGCGGCGATGACTCAGAATGAGCGGAAGACATCTTCACAAGAAATAGAATTATCATTGCAATGTATTCAAAGAGCGATATCAAAACAAATACCATATGAATAATCGACTAGAACAAATACAAATTCCTAAAACATGTACAATTATCATGAAGGACCATGACAGATTATTGATAGAAATAGTTAGGGAAAGGCGTGGGGTCGATCGGTAACTTCGGCATTGGTTACCTTTAGGCGCCGGCGAGACGGACGAGCGATGTGAGCAAGACGAGCAAAGAGGGCGGCGTCGAAGGGGAGGCGCCCGAGCTCGGGGAGGAGGAGGGTGGGCTCAGGCAGGAGGCACGGTGGGCTCTGGGGAGGCGCTTGGCTGTAGGAGGAGGCTCGGCGGGCTCGGGGAGGGCGGCCGGGAGGAGGAGGCGGCGTCGACGGATCGGGAGGAGAAGGCGGGCTCGAGGAGGCGGCGCCGAGGACGGTGGCGGCGGGCTCGGGGAGGAGGGAGCGAGAGGAGTTGAGAAACTTAATCGTTTGAGAGTGGCGGGCGCGGCAAACCCTAGCTAGAGTCCGAATGTAAATAGGGATGGATATCACAGACGGTTCTAAATTAGAACTGCTCAGGATGCATATTATCGCTGCAGCGGTTCTAACTTAGAACCGCTCGTGATATAAGATGTATCACGAGCGGTTTTAATAAACAACCGTCGTGATATGTGATGAATCACGCACGGTTTTAATAAACAACCGCTGCGTGATATGTGATATCACGAGCGGTTCTAACTTAGAACCGTCTATGATATATGATGTATCACGAGCGGTGTTAATAAACAACCGTCGTGATATATATAAGCATGAGCGGTTTTGATAAACAACCGCTCGTGATATACATGTGAGACGATTCGTAGTTCAAACCGCTCGTGATATTATTTTGTATTGGTTAATATCTAGATCGATCATTTATTGGCTAGCCTCGGAAATGCTAGCCATGCCCTCTCAAACAAGCGAGTAAAAGACAACAAGTACATGTATATACATCCAATTCACATTCATTTGAGAAACAATCACATCCATTTCACAAGACAAATCAATTAATTAACTCAAATGAACTAAAATTAACCATTCATCGTAATGTATATACATATACACACATTGTTCAATTAATCTTTAAAAATTAGCCCTTCATGATGATCGACGCGTATGTAGCTAGTTTCGTCATGTTCTTCTTCCTCGACCCTTATGCCGCTTCCGAAAGGAGGCAACTCGTCAAATTGATTGTATTCTTCCTCGCCCACTACATTCTCAACTCGACAATCCTCCTTTTTCCATGAAGAACTACGTGGCGCTTCTTATTTGCCTGGTCGGTAACATAGAAGACTTGAACAACTTGGTTAGCTTGAAGACGAATGGTTCGTCTTTGTATCAAACACGCTCGAGGTCCACGGTAGTGACGCCGCATTTGTCGACCTTCACCGTGGGAGATGGACCCAACGGCACCGAAATAGGGGATCTTGAAAAGCACGAGTCGAGCTCCCATATCTCCTCTATTTGCCCATAGTAGGAGCTCCTCACCCCATCGGTCTTGAATGCATCTATGCGGACACCGCTGATTACTCGTTAGTGCTTTTATATCCTAAGCTGCAGATAGAATGTGTACCCATTTATGTCGTATCCTCGCCATGTTACAAGCAGTAAATGTTGGCCCTTTTGCCAACCATGTCGACATATCACTTGACGATCTCCTAGCAAGTCGCTCCTTCAACCATTGGTTGAACCGTCATTATGTTGTCTCGTGATCCAAACATCCGCCGCGGCGGATTACATTGTCAAGCACATCCTTGTCTTTGGTCGATATCTGAGGACACTTGGTCATGTGTTGCAAGACCGTGAAATGGGCTTGAGCATACGATCCATATTTGGAGTGATTGCTTTCTTCCGATGGTCCCGATACCCTCGAGCCTCCCCTCATGGCAAGATCGAGGCACACCCATCGGTTCGACTCGAGCCATGTAATCGAGGCGTAACTCAATGACCTCTTCGGTTGCATAACCTTCGATGATCTCGCCCTCTGCCGAGATCGATTCGTACATATGACTTGAGAATTCCATGAACCTCTCGAACGGGTACATGCTACGAGGAACACGGGCCCGCACATCTTTATCTCCCTCACAATATGAACAATGAGATGGACCATGATATCGAAAAACGACGGAGGAAATACATCTCAAGATCACATAGTGTCGTCACCACCTCGTCTGCAGAGCATCTAGTCCATCGAGATCGATGACCTTTCGAGCAATTGTGTTAAAAAATAACACGACCTCATGATTGTCTCTCGGACCTTGATCGGCAAAATACTTCTAATTACAACAGGAGCATTTGTGTCATCAACACATGACAATCATGAGACTTCATGCCAATTAACTTCAAATCTTTTATCGAAACAAGTTTCTTCATGTTGGCGGAGTAACCGGACGGAACTTTCACGCCATGCAAGCACCGGCACAGTTCGGTTCTCTCGGCCTTGGACAGAGTGTAACAAGCAGGGGGAAGGTACGTTCGTCCTTTATCGGTCCTTGTTGGTGCTAACTCAGGTCTGATGTCCATATCAACCAAGTCAAGCCGTGCGTTGACACCATCCTTTGTTTTGTCACGAATGTTCAGTAAGAGACCAATCAAGCTGTCACATACATTCTTCTCTACATGCATGACGTCGATGCAATGGCGAACTTCTAGGTGCTCCCAATAAGGTAAGTCCCAAAATATTGATCTCTTCTTCCACATGTTCTTCTTACTTATCCTCGATTTACATCCCTTTCCAAGCACAACATCTAAATCCTTAACCATATCATAGACCTCTTTTCCGCTTAAATGCCTTGGAGCTGAACTGTCCTCCTTCTCTCCGTCGAATTGTTTCTTCATCTTGCGGTATGGGTGAGCCCTCCGAAGGAACCTACTGTAACATCCCAATTTTAGGGCCTTTTTGAAATTTTCAAAATAAAAATAACTATTTGAATTTTCCTAAGTTGTTAAAGCTTAATTTGTATTTTGATAAATTTAAAACAAATTAACGTGAGTAATCAAACTTCAATTAAATGAAAATCTTCTTATTTGATTTTCTAGTTTTATCTTGGAATTCCTTTTTCCAAGATCCGGTTGTTTTTCCATGGAGTTCTTTTTATTTCTTTTCACCTTGCCCTTATTTCGTAGTTCTTTTAAAGTTTTTATTTTTGAAATAAAATAAACTGATTGCATTTCATTGAATAAATGTAAAAGCTTAAATTAAAATTTTAAAGTGAAAAATATTTAAATGATTAAATCAAACTTTAATTAAATCCTAAAATGAGTTTAGCGGATTTTTCGAGATTTTTAGATTTTTCGGATTTCTTTCTTTCCCTTTTCTTTTCATTTCCCTCCTCCTATTTGCCGTTTTTCTCTCTGAAGCATTGTCTAGGTGCATCATGCGAACCTGCCAAGGCCTTGTCCCATGCCCCGCCATCTTTCAATGCCCGTTTTCACGCCGATGGGATTCCGCCTTTGACCCACGGGTCACACCCCATGCCCCTGACAAGACGCCGCCCATGTGTCTTTCTTTGCACGTTGCCCACGACTGCATTTGTCCTCCCTGTCTTTGTGACTGTGCTTCCCTCTCCCAACCTCATTCCTCCTCCATGCCCGGCTCCTCATTTCTCCAGCCGTGCAGCCCCATGCGCCCAGCCATGGCAGCCCACGCCGATTGCTCAATCCCATGCTGCACCGGCTCCCCCATCTCCTGCCACTGTCCATCCCATGCCGCCCCATGTGCTCCTTCCTCCCCTATAACAACACTCCCCATCTTTGCTCTTCTCTTCCTTCCTTCCCTCCGTCTTGCCTCCCTTCACCTTTCCCTTCTATAGAAGCAAGCAAGCTTTCTCCTTCCTTCCCTTTCCCATCCTCTCTTCTCTTTCCCTAGCCTAATCACCACCACCAAGCAAGCCCCTCCATCCCATGCTAGCTCCTCCCCCTTGTCGTGAGCTCTTTGCTTCTCCAAAACAAAGACCAAGCTCCATCGCCATTTCTCGGCAGCAAAGAAATTGCGGCAATCTTTTGCGCCACCGCCACCTCGGTGCTCCTTTCCTCTCCTCTAAAACAGCAACAACGGCTTCCTCTCCCTCTCCCTCCATTGCTCTCTCTCAACCAAAGCTCCCCAAAGCAGTATGTGAGCTTATGCTTCTCCAACCGAGAGCAACATCGGTGTGATGAGCTCCAAGGCGCCCGGCCCTTTTGCTTGCTGCATGCTCCTTCACCTCGCCTTGCTTCTCCTCCTCCTCCTTTTCCTTCTCCAACCAAAGCCGTGAAAGCCTAGCTCCTCATTTCTTTTCCCCACCAAGCCACTTGTGAGCTCATTTCTTGTTTTATTTCTCCAACCGAAGCACTCCTCCGTGAGTTCCAAGTCCAGCCTGTTGGACTTAAATCTTGACAGTAGTTTTGTTTGCATATAGTTTTGAGTTGTGTATGTATGCATGTTAGGACCCGCATGGCATAGTACTCGGATTTGTGGCAGTGTGTACAAGTGCAGGTTTGTTTCTAGTCATTCTGCATGTATTTCGATAGTAGCAAGTGGTGATTAGTTAATTTGTGTTGCATGTAAGTGCATGTAGCTAGAAACGTGCTAGTTCATGTTCAGTTCGGTGTGGCTGCATGGGCATGAGATTATGAGTTAGTAGTTTGCACGTAATGCATTAAGTAACCTTGTATTCCTAAATAGGGAGAGTGCATGTACCAATACAAGCTGCTAGCTAAATGCATGGCCGACTAGAACTCAAGCAAACATCGTTCTCCTCCTCGGTGACTCTTTTCCAGAGCGATCGCGTCATGCATGCCCCTCGGCTTCCTCTTCCTATCCTTAGAATTCGCCCCACTCTCTCGCTTTCTTTTCTCCACAATTGAAGTTTTTCCAACGGCGGCCGAACCACCTTCTGTCGTCGTTTCCGGCGTCGTCTTTGATCCCCCGACGACATCGTCACCATCGTTGGATTATCCTCGCGACGTTCTACGTCGTGCTCCCTTCCTTTTCTCCGAAGCATCGCCGGTTCACCGGCTCTACTATTCCTCCAGCACTATTTTGCGCGCCGCCACTGCACCGGACCTTCGCCGGTGACGCGACCACCACCATTGGGTCCGTCTCACTCCCCGGATTCTATTTTGCTAGTTCGCCTGCCGCCTCTCCCTTTCGCTCGACTGCACCATCATTTTTGCCAAAGCCGACACTATTCATGCCTGATGTTATTCTATATTTTATGTGATTTTCGAACTTCCGGACGTTCGTTCTCGTTCATATGAAATCCGATTCTATCGATTCTCATTCCTAAATTCATCTAAAGGCGGTATCTTCCTTTTTGTATTTATTTGATAATTTTTGGATTTTATTTGAAGTTGTTTTATTTATCTAGCTTTATTCGCACGTATAGATCCCGGCATTTCTGAAGAATTTGTGGACCCGCCGACCGGAGCATTTCAACTCTTCAACGAAGGCAAGTCATAGGCCTTTGATCATGTTGAACCAATCTTTATAAAAATATATTGTTTTATATAAACATGGATGGCTAATTTTATAATAAATAGTTTCGGGTTTAGTTAATTACCTAATTGCCGTATGCCTCCTTGATAAATTGCAATCGACACGTATCCTTGAATGACATAACTCCTTGGACACCTTAGGATGGTTAATTACTAGTTGGACATTATTGTACTACCAACATGGGCACGCTTTATTGCTTAGTCATGCTCTAATAGACGTTGGTCTCGATCTCATGATTCAATAAATGTTGATTTGCCCTAGCGCACATGGTTTGTGGCTTGTGTAGTAACGACCTGTGTTGCTAATAATGCGAAGTGTGGTCCTGTGTGAGACTACGACATTTGTTGTCACCTTACTAAAATTTGTGGTGCCAGGACTAGGGTGGTCCTTTGGCTGGGTTGAACCCAACATGATGAATTTGACTAAAGGAAATTATGGAACCGTGGCGGAGCCACTTTTGTTAAAAGATGTTGTGCCATGACTAGGGTGGTCATTTGGCCAGGGTTGAACGAAAATGATTTATGCTCGGACGAGTGGGTGGTGGAAAGGGTGTGCCAGAACGCACACTTGGAATGTGGAACCGTCTCGTCTAAGCAACCAACTAAGGACTTAACCTTGAACCATTGATCAGGGCCTCAACCGTACAACCACATGTCTAGATTGGGATAGACTGGTGACTAATTAGCAATGTCTTGGTTGATTCTGTTTTGGTTGGGAGCAGCAAGAGGGGCAGATAGAGGCGAAACCTTAGCTAACAGAATCGAGTCAAAGCAGAACTTTGTAAAAGCCTTGTCACGTGCTCTAGACTGCTTACCTAAGGTAGTGAGCGGTGGCATAGATATATGCTGGACAAACTAGAGAATTCGTGTCTTGTGGGTCAAGCTGTACAACCTCTGCAGAGTGTAAAACTATTCGAATAGCCGTGTCCCCGGTTATGGACATGCCTGGTGATTTCACACAAGGGGTAGATTTTCATGAAAAGTTGGAATGGTTTGGATGGATCTGAGTAGTTGATGTTGGTTGATGGCTGGGAAGTGAACAGGGTGTTCACTATTTGTTTCAAATAAACTTGTTTACTTATGTATTAATCTTTTAAATTATGCTTTTCAATCTAATTACTGTATTTACTGTCAATACTGCTTTCTGCAAAATAACCATAAAGCTATCCTTATCAAGCCTTGCATGAATAATATTTGCATACATTTCCTATGACTTCTTGAGTACATTCAAAGTACTCACGGCTTTATGCCCTCCGATTGATCGATCTCGGAAGAAGAACCAAAGAATCTGAGGATTTTTGATGGATACTTTGAAGACCATACGAACTAGGATCGTTCTCCACTCGATTGCTGTGGGCATGTCGGATGGCTTTCACGAGTTTGTTTATTTTCCGCGAGTTTACTCTGTTATCTTTAGCCCAGGTGGCCCTTTGTAAAACTTGACCATAAGGTCGTTTTGCTATTAAATATTAATTTGTCTGCTTCACCTATAGTTTGGTGTACGATTTTGATTACGCCAATGTTGCATCTGTGTGCACTAGCTCTTGATCCGAGGAATAGTGCAGATATACACAGAGGGTCCTGGATTCGGAGATCAGGGGTCCGGCAACGGTGGTATCAGAGCTGTGTCGTCTGTAGAACGCAACCATTGTTAGCATGGTCGTTTAATCAAAAGTTTCAAAATTTATTTTATAAATCAAACCAACCCTATAACTTGAATAGTTGTTCTTCTCTCATCTTATTCTATTCTTTCTCATCTTATTCTAATATCTTCTCATCTCATTTTTAGGTTTTTATATCTTACCTTTTATGAAACTTTGTTTTCAAATTTAAATTGACCCTCTCACCTCAATAATCTCTATAGGATCGATTCCTCGACGACCCAAGCGCTAGATGACCTGTAAGTTCCAAGAACTGTCGTTTGTATCATGTCAGCTGTCCATATAAGCTAGATTAGAAATGCTTTAGGAAAGTGGCCCTTTTTCAGTTTCAGTATCGTTAGTCCACGTAATTGGATCTTTTTGCTTGAGTGTCGCGTTTTATTGCTTCTTAATAGCTTTTTGGCTATTTGTTCATTGGGTTTAACCGGCTTTCCCCCCAGTTAGGATGCTTCTGTCTTTCTTCCTTGTTCTCTCTCGTCTAGTGTGCTCATCCCTCTCACCTATTGTGCTTTCTCCTTCTCATCTATAAAACCTGTGAAGAATTATCGAAGAATGTTCAAACGAGCAAGTCGCTTGGAAGATACTCTTATTGAAAATAACCAGTGTGTTTGGATGCCAAGCTAGGTAGTTTTGAGGAATCATGCATTGATAAGACTAATTATGGGATTTGAAAGATTTTAGGATTTGTCAATGTTATAAGAAGTGATTGTGAATACTAGACTATGATGGTGGATATGCCTTGATTATGAATGGTTTAAAGAATAGCAAATTGGTGGATTATATAGATTATGTAGAAAGAAAATGATCATGGAGGAAAATTTTGATTGATCAGAAAGGAAATAGAAAACTGAAGTACTGATTTGATTATTAGGAGAAATTGGATTTTCATATCGATTCCGGATAATAATTTTGGAAGAGTTGGTTGAATCTTGATCGGATTATAGAAATATAATTGTTGGGTGTTGGATTATAGAAATACATGATTATTGGATTATAGAAATAAATTATTGTTGATATGGGATTATTGGAATATAGCAATACAAGATTTATTGGATTATTGGAGATTGGATTGAAGAAATATATCTTGGATGAATTATGGAAATACGTCTTGATTGGATCTTAGAAATATATCTTTGATGAAATAAAGCAATATATCTCGGAAGGATTATTGGAATAAATCTTTGGTGGATCCGCGAAATAAATCTTGTCGATTATAGAATTTATTGGATGTTAGATATAGAAATATATTACAATTGGATTTTGATTAAAGAATTACATGATTGTTGAAAGATTGGATTATGGGATTACCAATTCATGATATTGATTTGGAAGGATTAGGTTAAATCAACAAGTATGGAATTAATTGGGTGTGTTGGTCATATTGGATTTAATTGGATATGATTGAATAGAAAAGTTGGATTTAAAAGAAATTTTGGTTGGATTATCTGGTTATGTCTTGATCGGATTATAGAATTGTATAATTGTTGCATATTGAATTATGATTCTAATATTGATGGATATCTTACTAATATTGGAGTTGGTCCAAATAATTGATTGGATTGATGAATATCCTACTAGTGTCGGAGTTGAACTAAATAATTATGGGATAGATGGTGATAAAATAATTTGGCGGATTAAATTTGAATGTATGGATTATAAGCGGTCTTTGGAAGGTTCGATAATGAAGATATTGGATTTATATAAAGAAATTCTGGAGGATTGCAATTGATAAATATGCTTGAAAAATCAAATGAACAATGTCGTGGATTTAGTCAATAATTTTGGAGAAAGCAATTGCGCAATCATAATCTTAGGAGAATTTCGTTCTAAAAAGGATAAAATGAATTAAGCGTGATCTTGGAGTTTATCGAATTGGAAGATGTGATTATTGCTACTAGATTTTGTGCATTTATGCAAGGAAGAAATCACGCGATCAAAGTGGTGAATCTGTGGATTATTCGAGCTTTTGTCCAAGAAAGATTTGTGAATTATGCGGTTGTATCGATAGAATGTGAGGTTAGTTAAATGCCTGGATTTTTAATTGGGTGACTTTATGTTATACCGGAATGGTGGATTTCGATAATAGTGAGAATTGTATTCAGCAATTTGGGAGACGGATTCCTAGCCTTTAGTTGGCACTCCAGTACGTGGTTGAGAACCAGCAGTTTGGCATCAGTTTACCATATTGAAGCTACCACCACAGCTGTTAGAGGTGCACAACATCTTTACTTCAAGCCGCAGTAGAAGAAATGCCTCAAGGTACTAGAAGAGCGGATGTCTCCGAAGAAAGTCGATTTCAAGAAGGATGAAGTTGAACGCCATACCTGGAGCAGGACCATAATGTCTGCGAAGAGCAATGAAGCACTCGGTCAAAGAAGGAAGCAACATGGAAAACCAAGAGCCGAGTTTCCCGACCTTTCTTTCTAGTCTCTTCGAATCTCGGGGTCGAGATTCCCTTTAAGGGGTGTAGGTTTGTAACATCCCAATTTTAGGGCCTTTTTGAAATTTTCAAAATAAAAATAACTATTTGAATTTTCCTAAGTTGTTAAAGCTTAATTTGTATTTTGATAAATTTAAAACAAATTAACGTGAGTAATCAAACTTCAATTAAATGAAAATCTTCTTATTTGATTTTACGGTTTTATCTTGGAATTCCTTTTTCCAAGATCGGTTGTTTTTCCATGGAGTTCTTTTTATTTCTTTTCACCTTGCCCTTATTTAGTAGTTCTTTTAAAGTTTTTATTTTTTGAAATAAAATAAAGCGATTGCATTTCATTGAATAAATGTAAAAGCTTAAATTAAAATTTTAAAGTGAAAAATATTTAAATGATTAAATCAAACTTTAATTAAATCCTAAAATGAGTTTAGCGGATTTTACGAGATTTTTAGATTTTTGGATTTCTTTCTTTTCCCTTTTCTTTTCATTTCCCTCTCCTCTATTTAGTTTTTTCTCTGAAGCATTGTCTCGTGCATCATGCGAACCCTGCCAAGGCCTTGTCCCATGCCCTGCCATCTTTCAATGCCCGTTTTCACGCTGGGATTCCTGCCGCCCCTTTGACCCTGGCTGCCACCCCATGCCTGCCTGCCACGCCCGCCCCATGTCTTCTTTGACGTTGCCCCCCCTGCGCATTGTCCTCCTGTCTTTGTGCTGCACTGTGCTTCCCTCTCCCAACCTCATTCCTCCTCCATGCGGCTCCTCATTTCTCAGTAGTGCGACCCCATCGCCTGACCATGGCAGCCACGCCATTGCTCAATCCCATCTTTGCCGGCTCCCCATCTCCTGCTTTGTCCATCCCATGCGCCCATGTGCTCCTTCCTCCCCTATAACACCACTCCCCATCTTTGCTCTTCTCTTCCTTCCTTCCCCTCGTCTTTGCCTCCCTTCACCTTTCCCTTCTATAGAAGCGACAAGCTTTCTCCTTCCTTCCCTTTCCCATCCTCTCTTCTCTTTCCCCTAGCCTAATCACCACCAGCCAGCAAGCCCCTCCATCCCATGCGCAGCTCCTCCCCACTGTCGTGAGCTCTTTGCTTCTCCAAAACAGCACCAAGCTCCATCGCCATTTCTCCAACCGAAGCAGCAGCCGTGCAGCCCCCTTGCGCCACCTCCCAGTGCTCCTTTCCTCTCCTCTAAAAACAGGCAGCAGAGGCTTCCTCTCCCCTCTCCCTCCATTGCTCTCTCTCAACCAAAGCTCCCCAAAACAGCGGTAGTGAGCTTATGCTTCTCCAAACCGAAGCAACATCGGTGACATGAGCTCCCAGTCTTGACCCTTTTGCATTGCATGCTCCTTCACCTCGTCTTGCTTCTCCTCCCTCCTCCCTTTTCCTTCTCCAACCAAAGCCCGTGACTAGCTCCTCATTTCTTTTCCCCGGTAGAAGCCACTTGTGAGCTCATTTCTTGTTTTATTTCTCCAGCACGAAGCACTCCTCCGTGAGTTCCAAGTCGACTGTTGGACTTAAATCTTAACGATAGTTTTGTTTGCATATAGTTTTGAGTTGTGTATGTATGCATGTTAGGACCCGCATGGCATAGTACTCGGATTTGTGGCGGTGTGTACAAGTGCGGGTTTGTTTCTAGTCATTTCGCATGTATTTCGATAGTAGCAAGTGGTGATTAGTTAATTTGTGTTGCATGTAAGTGCATGTAGCTAAGCGTGCTAGTTCATGTTCGGTTCGATTGTGGTGCATGGGCATGAGATTATGAGTTAGTAGTTTGCGTAATGCATTAAGTAACCTTGTATTCCTAAATAGGGAGAGTGCATGCAGCCAATACAAGCGCTAGCTAAATGCATGGCCGACTAGAACTCAAGCAAACATCGTTCTCCTCTCGGTGACTCTTTTCGAGCCGATTGCGTCGTGGCATGCCCCTCGGCTTCCTCTTCCTATCCTTAGAATTAGCCCCCTCTCTCGCTTTCTTTTCTCCACAATTGAAGTTTTTCCAACGGCGAACCACCTTACGTTGCGTGCGTTTCGGCGTCGTCTTTGATCCCCAGCGACATCGTCACCATCGTTGGATTATCCTCGCGGCGTTCTCGTCGTGCTCCCTTCTTTTCTCGAAGCATCGCGGTTCACCGCTCTACTATTCCTCGGCACTATTTTGCGGCGCCGCCTTTGCGGACCTTCGCCGGTGGCGACCACCACCATTGGGTCCGTCTCACTCCCGGATTCTATTTTGCTAGTTACTTTGCCGCCTCTCCCTTCGCTCATTGCACCATCATTTTTGCCAGCCGACACTATTCATGCACGATGTTATTCTATATTTTATGTGATTTTGAACTTAGGACGTTAGTTCTCGTTCATATGAAATCCGATTCTATCGATTCTCATTCCTAAATTCATCTAAAGGCGGTATCTTCCTTTTTGTATTTATTTGATAATTTTGGATTTTATTTGAAGTTGTTTTATTTATCGGCTTTATTATGCGTATAGATCCCGACATTTACGAAGAATTTGTGGACCCGCCCGTAGGAGCATTTCAACTCTTCAGCGAAGGCAAGTCATAGGCCTTTGATCATGTTGAACCAATCTTTATAAAAATATATTGTTTTATATAAACATGCATGGCTAATTTTATAATAAATAGTTTAGGGTTTAGTTAATTACCTAATTGCCGTATGCCTCCTTGATAAATTGCAATCGACATGTATCCTTGAATGACATAACTCCTTGGACACCTTAGGATGGTTAATTACTAGTTGGACATTATTGTACTACCAACATCGCACGCGCTTTATTGCTTAGTCATGCTCTAATAGGCGTTGGTCTCGATCTCATGATTCAATAAATGTTGATTTGCCCTAAGCGCACATGGTTTGTGGCTTGTGTAGTAACGACTGTGTTGCTAATAATGCTAAGTGTGGTCTGTGTGAGACTTCGACATTTGTTGTCACCTTACTAAAATTTGTGGTGCTAGGACTAGGGTGGTCCTTTGGTGGGTTGAACCCAACATGATGAATTTGACTAAAGGAAATTATGGAACCGTGGCGAGCCACTTTTGTAAAAGATGTTGTGCCATGACTAGGGTGGTCATTTGGCCAGGTTGAGCGAAAATGATTTATGCTCGGACGAGTGGGTGGTGGAAAGGGTGGGTCTTAATGCACACTTGGAATGTGGGCTGTCTCGTCTAAGCAACCAACTAAGGACTTAACCTTGAACCATTGATCGGGCCTCAACCGGTACAACCACATGTCTAGATTGGGATAGACACTGGTGACTAATTAGCAATGTCTTGGTTCGATTCTGTTTTGGTTGGGAGCAGCGCAGAGGGGGCGGATAGGCGAAACCTTAGCGAGCAGGCGAGTCAAAGCGAGAACTTTGTAAAAGCCTTGTCACGTGCTCTAGGCGCTTACCTAAGGTAGTGGCGGTGGCATAGATATATCTTTGGACAAACTAGAGAATTCGTGTCTTGTGGGTCAAGTTGTACAACCTCTCGCAGAGTGTAAAACTATTGAATAGCCGTGTCCCCGGTTATGGACATGCACAGTGATTTCACACAAGGGTAGATTTTCATGAAAAGTTGGAATGGTTTGGATGGATCTGAGTAGTTGATGTTGGTTGATGGTGGGAAGTGAGCAGGTGTTCACTATTTGTTTCAAATAAACTTGTTTACTTATGTATTAATCTTTTAAATTATGCTTTTCAATCTAATTCTTGTATTTCTTGTCAATCTTGCTTTACGCAAAATAACCATAAAGCTATCCTTATCAAGCCTTGCATGAATAATATTTGCATACATTTTCCTATGACTTTTTGAGTACATTCAAAGTACTCACGGCTTTATGCCCTCGATTGATCGATCTCGGAAGAAGAACCAAAGAATACGAGGATTTTGATGGATACTTTGAAGACCATCTGAACTAGGATCGTTCTCCACTCGATTGCACGTGGGCATGTCGGATGGCTTTCACGAGTTTGTTTATTTTCCGCTCTGAGTTTACTCTGTTATCTTTATACAGGTGGCCTTTGTAAAACTTGACCATAAGGTCGTTTTTGCTATTAAATATTAATTTATCTCGCTTCATCTATAGTTTGGTGTACGATTTTGATTACGCCAATGTTGCATCTGTGTGCACTAGCTCTTGATCCGAGGGAATAGTGCGAGATATACAGAGGTCTGGATTCGGAGATCGGGGTCCCGACACCCTCGATGGCGCATGTACGGTTTCTTGCGAGTGATTCAGCCACACACTCTCGGTATCATCTAAGCGGTGAAGTACGAGGCTTTGGCCCTTTTGTACTCCGGCAAGCCAGTTAGCAAAGGCGGGATAATCATTTATGGTGCGAGAACAACAAGGAGCGTAAAGTGAAGTTCTCTCGTTTGTACGCATCCCATACTGCCCTTCAATCCACGGTATTTTTAGATCTTCCATCAATGGTGCTAGGTACACATCAATATCATTCCCGAGTTGCTTGGCCCTTGGATAAGTATCGACAACAAAATATACTTTCGCTTCATACACAACCAAGGAGGAAGGTTGTGATCTGAGGCGTCCGCAGACCAAGTGCTATGTCGGTGCTCATGTTACGAAAGGATTCATTCCATCTGTACTCAATCCAAACCTTATATTCCTCGATTCACACCAAGTCTGCAAACCTCCTATCGATGTTTCTCCTTTGGCGGAATCGCAGGTGTCTTAACTTTCCGTCATTCTTACGCTCCTCGAGTGCCAATCTGACGATTTTGCATTCTTTGGGTTATAAAACCGCTTCAAACGGGAATTACAGAAGATACCACGCCACCTTAGCGGAGGTCCTTTCTTCGCCTCGATTCCTCGTCGTCATCTGATTGCTTCTTCGCTTGTATCGGGATCGTTGCACACGGACATACATGCATGTTTGTATACTCGTTACGGTAGAGGATCTGATCGTTCGGACATGCATGTATTCTTTCTACTTCCATTCCCAATGGACAAAGAACCTTTTGGCTTTGTAGGTGGTTTTGGGCAACTCATTTCCCTCCGGAAGCATGTCCGCTAAGAGACCTAATGACTCGTGAAACTCTTGTCGGACCAACCGTTGCTTGCCTTCAATTTCAGCGGTTTAAGCACGGATGACAACCTTGTGTATTCCGACTTGCGGCAGGGAACAAAGGTTTCTCTGAGTCCTCCATCATGCCCCGAATTGAACATACTCCCTCTCATCACAGTTCCCTACGCATCGCGAAGCATCTCGATCTAGATTGTCATCGTGCGGCCCTATCCGAATCGGAACCACAATCGACATCATTCGCGACATATCGTTGACTTCAGTATAATATGCATATCGTTGACTTCAGTATAATATGCTCTTCACCGTATTTGGTCCAACATGTATAGCCCTTTTGAAACCCCTTGAATCAAGTGTGCTTTGATCTCGCTCGGTTGTTAAACATCTTGATTCTCGCGATCAATGCATGGGCGAGTACATATATTCCGCCCCTTATTCAACATATCCTCCTCGGCTCTTGTAAGCGAACCGCCATTAATGTACTCTTCACTCACACGGTTCTCGGTGTACATCCAACCGGTCCATCACACGTTCAGTATTGAAAACCACGAAAATAAATAAAAGGGTGATGACTTTCAAAGCGTATTTTCGAGGCTTAATTACGATTTTTTTCATTTTTACATTTTTTTGGATTTTATTAACTTACATGTGGGCCCTACTTATGGGTGACTCATTTTTATTTCATGATTTTATTTATAAAATCTATGGCGATCCCACATGTCATAGACTCGTTAGTTTATTAACTAAATGATTAAAAAGCAGTAGGATTAATTTGAAGCTCAAGCGGGCTTAGGGTGACATCGCATGGCTACATAGTCGTGGCTCTCGGCCTAAGGTCTACCCGAGGCGAACCGACGGTGATGTCCCACATGGGCGCTGAAACTAGCGATTTGGCGTGGCGCTGAAACTACTCAAATTAAAGGATGCTTATGCTTGATATGTCACCTCGATCACGAGGAAGGTGTCAATGAAAGTCGGGAAGGTCAAAGGCGGTGGGTCGTCGATCGGTGAGCAGGCGACGGCGAGCTCCTCGGCGACAATATCTGGTTGAAATGGACGGTAGGCTCGATGAGGTGAGGCGATGTACTCAAGCCCGCACGCAGGCGGCGATGGACCTATCGTGGCGCCAGAGATATGGAGATCAAGAAGACTATATCTGTTTTTTGGCGCGGAGGCGGAGCTATATATATCGTGCGTGATGAGTTAATTATCACGGACGGTTTTTAATAAAACCGTGCGTGATATTGGGCAATATCACAGACGGTTCATGTTGGAACCGCTCGTGAAGTATCACGAGCAGTTCTAACAAAACCGCGTGATATTGGGTAATATCACAGACGGTTCATGTTTAGGAACCGTCTGTGAAGTATCGCGACGGTTCCAAACATGAACCTACGTGATATGACATCTTCGCGAGCGGTTTTTAGCGCGGAGAATAACACAGGCGGTGGGTAACAAAAACCGTCGAGATTGTGTTTATCTGAGCGGTTTCAATGAACTGAAATGCTGTGATCAAGCGTCGATATTAGCATTTCTGTAGTAGTGTAAAATGCACACCCCATGCTCCGAAAGTAGGACCACTCGACCCTTAAAACCGTAGGAAGAAGAACCTTCTCCATCGTACAGTAACATACGATGGCAGATGCCCAGGGACCAGTCCAACCGAGGTCACCGAAGCCAGACCTTCTCTTGGAAAGGAGGGAGAACTTCGGCCCTAACTACCGGTTGATGCCGAACAAGCATGCTCAACCGGTATGGCCGAAATGCAAACATGGGGAGGACGCTAACGTGCAGGTCATAGACTACCTTTTCGATGGCGGACGGCGTTTCTTCCGATGCCTATACTCTGGGGTAAATAGTTTTGTTCATGTTACTAGTAATACATCCTCCATACTAACCGTCCCTTGCAGCAGATGGCAAAATGCAACTTTACCTGCTGGATCGATCCTCCCCATGAATGACATGTTTCGATGCACGTGGATATATTGTGGAACCGAATCTTTGATTTAGAGGCGCAAATTGACGATCTCAAGAAGCAAAATGATGACCTCCATATGAACAGATGTGCGAGAGAGAACAACGAGGAGGTCGTGAACGTAGGAAGTTCCTATGATCCCACATCTTCTGCGCCAACCCTAACTGCATATGTGTGTGCCACTACAACGACGGCCAGCCACGTCCGAGGCGCCCAACTAGAGAACACTCTATGTGGGTAGCGAGAGGCACCTTATACCATTAGGCACAGGCGGAGAAGCTTGTACCTCGGTAGTCTCCCCTTCTGTACGCACTTATGTTCAATCTCCTAAAGCATGTAACTAAATGGTGGATGTGTCATTGCGGTTGCCTTTTATCGAGTTGACATGTTGCATCAATGTGTCGCGTGCTTTAAGTTATAGGCGTTGATATGAATTGAACAAACTCATTCATGGGTAGATAATGTTACTAGTTTATTCTCATTCATGACAGACTGCGATGCATAGATAAAGGGTGGACATTAAATCTCATTACAACTGAACTTCTACATGGCAACAACAAGAAATAATAGAAAAAAGACCGCAAAACTAACTAGCTTAACTAATTTCTGAAGCATGTTCTCAACTCTTTCCATCCTTTCATCCAGTCTTTTAAGTCTATTCTCTTCATTCTACGTTGGTAGTTGAGAGGGTCGAGCCACTGGACGAAATGCAGCAACACCACGAGAGTCATCTTGCAAGGCTGCAATTTGCATTGCAATATCTTGAACCACTAGGACAGCTTCGTCAGCCCACTACCAAAACCAACATGTTGTGCTCTGAAAAAGAATTGCAGCTTCAAGTGGAAAAAAAACAACATGTTGTTTGAATGGAATTGATTAGGCGCAAGTTACCGTAAAGATTTGAACACTTCATGAACACTCGGGGTGGATTCATTTGGCGTATCATGAGGTGAAAACATTCACCAGATCACTGCAACGAGGGCAAACCAGCTGCTGCCGTAGTGATTGTAATTGTCTGCTCACTCGAAAGTTAGATGAGGCCGAAGACATCCCGTTTAAGACTAGAAGAAAGGAGAGGAGGAAATGAAGAGTGAGGTGAATGGCACCAAAGCATCCATATATAGCATCTTGTTGAATTGCAATTGGGTTGAAGAAATTCGCGTCCACGAGGTAGTGGGCGGAGGAGAATCGTGGTAGCGTTGAAGGTAATTCGCGTCCATGAGGTAGCGGGCCCGAGTTGTCATTTGTACTGAATATTTCAGAGAATATTTTGTGTCGATAAATCACAATGTCATACTGCACACTGGCACTACATAAATCACAATGGCACAATACACAATGATATTACATAACATGCATTATACGACCATAACATTACTTATGGTACACCGCCCCGTCACTTGCGGGATGGTGTGGCGATCCTCGAGGAAGGTGAACCCTATCGAGGCGGCGTACATCTCGTAAGCCATAGTAGGGGTGTTGCGTGGGAGGCGTTGCAGTGTAGGTGTCCTATTCAAAGCTGAGCTGTCTGTCGATCCACTCATGCTCATCCTGCGGGAAGGGTACTTGGTGAGTTAGTCCTTGATTTATGCAACGGGAAAATTGTTGTAACTATGTTAAAGCGTACCTGAGTAGGTTGTTGTGTGGACGAGGATCCTCTGGCGAGTCGTGCCTGACGGTAGGTTGTTGTGTGGGCGAGGATCCTCTGGCGGCTTTGTGCCATAATCTTTGCGCAGTGTACCCTTAGTGCGTCTCATTGAACCACTGGTTGCGCTCATGCGTCTTGTTGAATGCCACACACCAATAATCCCAACCCGTCGTCTCGGCGCTGCGGCAGTAAAGTCGCCGCATCTCTGATGGAAGCGGCGTCGCGTCGGAAAGAAGTCGTATCTGCGCCTCCCTCCGTGATGATGACAATGGTGAGCAGTGTTGTCCCCTTGCAAGTCTTTGCGCCTCCCTCGTGACAACGGCATTTGAAGCAGTGTTGTCCCTCGCAAGTCTTTGAAGAACAAGCGGTTATGTCGAATGCGTTTGAAAGGAGTGCATGGACAAGTATTGATGACAACAACACCGTGGCTCGTAGCGTCGAGGATGGCGGCCGTAGCTCCGCGACTTCCAGTCGATGGGCGTGCGGAGGCGGTGCGAGGGAGGTGCCGACGGCGGAGGGGGTGGAGGGTGCCCTCGGTGTCCTCGATGCTGTACGTGAACGTCGTTGTGGCGACCACAAGTTATGGTCCTAATTGCAACCCTTGTGTCCTCGGTCATGGTGCGCATCGTATGTAGAAAGCGATCAAATGTGCTATTGCGACCATGACGTAGAGCTTCTAAGTCCTCACACTTGATACGATCAAGGTGGTAGTGCTGCAAGGAAACCCATAGTAAGTTTGAAACGTGTTGCCGAATGAAATTTATACGAAGAATGTTTTACCGTCTCGTCCTGGAGTGCCGCTCGGTGACGGTCGAGACCTGCTAGTACAACAGCATCTTGCATGACCTCCACTGGACGCTGTGGCACTAGCCCAGTAAGCCTACACCTAGTGCGCAGAACGTACCACTACAAGTACACAGCATACATCTAGATGGCGTAGCCTTGTAACTCGTGCACCACGTCTGTTGCCGCCCTCTCGCCCCACAACACCGTCCACGGCTGCTGTGTCCAGTCATCACTCCTCCGGCCTCTCCTTGTTTGCCTGCAATTGAATTCGGATGTCAAAAAATGTAAGTCAGACATGCGACTAATATGATACCGAAAAACGACATACCGGTGGGCCTTCTCGATGAGAGGTCATCCTGGCGGCGGTGGCACCTCTGGTAAAGGCCAAACTATCTCATGACCCATTTGTGGATTATCTGGCTCGACCATGTGGGAGAAGACCAGGTGGCATGTCGTCAACAGGCGTCTCGTCACGAGTGCAATTGCGAGGATAATCTATAGGGGCCGTCTCGCAAGGGCTATGCGTAGTCTATGGCCACTAGATGACCTCGTCCTCGTGTAGGGTCTCGAATAGGTTGTGGAACTCAGGGTACACACGCCTCAGTCTCTCTCTGGCCCAACCTAGGGTGGCAAGTGTCCAATGCGTTCCCATTGTAGGCCCATCGACGGGGTCGTCGCCTCTAGTATTACCATAAAGCTCAGCGCTCAACTCGAAAGGGTGCACCCTTCTCCGAAAATACAGCGGGCCAACAGGAAAGTGCTCCCACAACCATAGCTGCAGCAGTGTGTAGCATACCGCGAGGAATGGCTCCCTGCCCGTACTGCGCTTAGTGGCATCGCACAACCCTCGGTAAGTGGCACAAAGCACTACGAAGCCCCAACTGTATTGTGGCACCTTGTCGAGATGAGCGTCCACCAAAGACTCTACGAGATGGATGTAGCTTGGGTACACGCAGTCTCCTTGAGTCATAGGAAACAAGATCCATCCAAATAGGAACAAAAGGTACGTGAGGAAGTGTGTCCTAACAGCCTCGACAGGCACATGCAAGGGGCAAGTCATGTACTCCCGCAGCAAGGAATGTGGCACACCTGATATGTTGTCAGCAATCAGGTGACCGAATCTCTCAAACATATGCACCTTCCAATCTAGTCACCTTGGAGGTGGCACTACTGGAAGACCGCTCAGCGGTAGACCTATAAGCATAGCTATGTCCTCCAGAGTTACGGTCATCTCCCCCCACCGGAAGTGGAAGGTGTTCATCTCCCCACCGAAAGTGGAAGGTGTGAGTCTCGGTCTCCAACGATCCTGGCCTTGAGATAGAGTGCCGCATCAAACTGAAAGCAGCGTGCAGTCGTCCAACATGCAAGCAATTGGCGAGGGCAGGCGTCCTGCGATCTTGGGACATACCGCTCATCAAGAGGCCAACTCTTTCTAGGGGCACTCAGGACCAGGCTCGGAGGGCCGACACCAGACGACCAGGTTCGGCATCGGTGTCGCCCATCCCAGCGTGCGTCGAGTAGCTCATACGGGCCATCAACTGGAGGTTGTGCCATCTCCTGCCAAGAGAGAAACAACACGTTAGTCCACATATAAAACAGAATGTATGGCACAGAAAAAGAAAGTGAAACATATCACAACAGAATGTAAGACAAAGTGAATAACACCATCTACACACCCATACAATATAACAGTATATATGACCATAATGAGTTAACATATGACCCAAATAACATAACATTACGTCCGTACAGAAAGGCATGGTTTGACAACGATACAACTCATACAAGCCATTAAACTAAGCATGCAACATCACGACTTAGTAATTATATCTTGGTCACTACGATTCGCTGCTTGTGCTAGATCTGTTTAGGCAAAGCTTTAGTGAGTAAACCGTCTTACCTGATCTACATCAGGGGCGGTGAACCGTTGCCGTTCTATTTGTCAGTCTATGTCGTTCCGAATGCGTCGTGACTCGCGTCTTCCACGACCGGGGTGCTTCAGTGCGTCGTTCGACACCCACTTCACCTGTCCCGGCCAGAGGTCCCTATAGTGCATGTCCAGGCCATACGAATAGAACTCGGCACTCCAAGTGCCATACAGGTGGTGGATGTTGTAGTACTCGAAGATGTAACGCTCCGAGGCCTAGCGCCACGCCGCGCACGCCCCGTACACATGGGAGCATGGTTTGTGCAAAAGTTGTGGCTTGTTGCAGGTGCACGACACTTCGTCAGCAATCATGCAGACCTGCTTCTGATCCCCTCTAGCGTGGCCCATCACATACTTCTCCCTGAGCCGGATCTCGAACTTCTGCCTGACACCATCCATGGTACGCGCAACGTGCGAACGAGCCTTACTGATCTTCTTCTCCATGTACGCGTGCATTACTTCGAAGAATTGATTCCCATCCTCCAAATGCCTCCTGGCCATCATGGCTCTATTAAAAAAGTACCCGATGGTACGGTTCCAGCTCTCCTCCACAATCGCAGTGATCGGTAGGGATCGGACACCCTTGAGAACACCGTTGTACACCTCGGACATGTTGGTCGTCATGATCTCATACCTTGCACCACCGGTGTCGTGCAGCAAGGACCATTTCTCCAAGCCGGGTGCGTGCGAGTTAACCCACTGTGTGAACTCCCCAACTCTCGCGGACCCTCCTGCTGCTGCTCCTGCCTTGGCATCCGCCAAGTTCCTTAGATGCTTCCCAGTCTCCTCATCGAGCTATCTCCACACCGCATCGAACTTCTGCATTTGGTTCTGCATGTAGAGCTTCTTGAACATCTTCATCAGGTCCTCGCTCGGAAACCTTGTGTGGAAGTTCGCCGCGAGATGCCTCATGCACCAACGGCTCTTCACATCATTCCACTGGAACGGCAGCTACGTCCTGTTTTGCATCATACTCAATGTGGACAGCAACCTAGTATGGCGGTCCGAGATGACACACATATCTAGGCGGTCTTGGACCACCGCCTGCTTCACATTGGACAACAACCACAGCCAGCTATCAGTGTTCTCGCTCTCAACAATTGCGAAGGCCACGGGAGTGGCGGTGGTTCGCATCATTGCTGCGGTGGTGAAGATGGTACCCTTGTACTTCCCACATAGGAAGGTGCCGTCCATCGTCAGCACGGGACGACAATTCTTGAACCCTTCGATCGCCTGACTAAAGGCCCAGAAGACCCTTTCAAGAACAAAACAATTGGGCCCCTCCGTCGGGTGCACCCGATCAAGCTTGTTTATGTATGTCCTAGGGTTTGATTGTGCGATTTGATGCAGCATCCTTGGGACTAAGTTGTAAGCCTCTTCGAATGTGCGAACATTTGTTCCACGACCTTCCGTTTACGCGCCATGCCGTCTTGTAGCTGACCGTGAACCCCACCATATTGGCAACCTCCGCCAAGAGGAGCTTTGGCGAAATGGACACATCTCCAGCGATAAGGTGGCTTATCGGTGGCAACATACAAGGCGTCATGTTGCGGTGCCTTTGAAGCGGCTCAGCTAGCTCGCATGTGTGGTCCTTCAGCACCGTTATCCGGAAGCACGTGGCCGCGGCTGTGAACCGCTGTGCACGAACCTTGCCAGCACATGATTCATTAACACACCTAACGATGTAAGCGTCGGGGTTGGACCTTTGCACCCAATCGTCCGGCCAATGTTAATGGCGTATCTAGCAATAGCATCTTTGGTGGCGCTCTTGTTAGGGAAGTCTTTGCCCTAGGGCGGGGTGTCCTCATTGAACCCCCACTCGGCCCCCTCGGTTGTGGCGAGAACCAATGATGTCGTTGCAACATCGTCCAATCTTGAGTAGGCGTAAGAAATGTCAGTGGTCACAACACCACCAACTACACCTCCCGTAGCAGCTTCTCCGTCTTGGTCGTCTTCAGAACTAGTTGTTTCCACGTCCTCCTCCTTGCTTTCCACCTCTTCTGCCTAGTCGGCCAGGTACTCGTGGCAATCAATACGGGCTGCCCACCATCGCTCCACTCCTTCGTTGGGCTCGAAGTTGTCGGCACGCCTCCTTAGGTCTCCATCACCCACTTCCTCGCCCACGTCTCCTCCCACAACGGAGACCAACGCAGGCTCCTCCTCACCAACAGCTTCACTGGAACCACTAAAGCCAGATGTCCCCACGCTCTCCACGAACTAAACATAGACCATCGGCCGTGCATATATCACAGCAGCAGGGTTGCAAATAGCCTCCATGTAATAGGCCCATGAAGCGTCACTTGTCACCTTCATAAGTTGCCAAACTATCTCGTCTACACCAGCCACCACCGAGGCATACAACGCCTCGATGCGTAGCTTCTTCCTTGCAGTTGCGCGATCGAATGTGGAATGCACGCATCGCCTTAGCTCCGAGAGGCTCATGTCCTTCAGACCCGACGCCCGGATCACGATCCGACCACAATTTGACGGGTCCGCCCCATATGGCCCATCGCGTACGAGAGCATCCTCGTGGAACACGAACAGATCTTGAATCTCCACCATGAAGTACCTAACACAGGTGCATATCAAACCACTGATATGCAATGCTCGGAATATTTCAAAATTTTTGGTTCAAGTTCCTAACACTTCTATAATTTGTTCATAATCTAATATAGTACTGCACATAAAAATTACATTGTTGCAGGTTCAATTCTATTTCTATTTAAACATCTCGCGTAAAATTACAGAATACTAGTGGAGATAAAAAATTACATGGTTATCTACGGAATAAATTTTCATGACCAACAAAAATTGATTCATCTCAATTGCAGTTTATATGAATTTTCTATGAAAAGAAAAGTGGAAAAAAACTTGAATTTTTTTTACACTTAAAAAAACCAAAAAAACTTGGAACATGAAAAGATTTAATTAAAAATTTTGAATTTAATTGAAGTTTATTTTATTCATTTCAATTGTTTTCATTTTCTAAAGACTACGAAAAGCGAAGGCGAAAAAATAATATCTTGAGTAAGCTTCGGTTCTTGATCACGTTACTTCACTATAGTGTAGTTAAAGCAAAAGTACTTTATGGAGCTTATGCAGAATGCAATTGAAGAAATTTGAGAATGCTCGTTGTGATTATGAAGATGCCCTAAAACATGGAGATTCAATGTCGGTGTGAGTGGTTCTTTACGGGATTCCACTAGAAGAGGCATACTTGCAATAGGCGTGGATTACGTCTTGGGACTCTAATGTACTTGCAATATAGGCTTTGCGGAACGGAAAAGTATGCCTATATTGCAAGTACATTAGAGTCAGAAAAAGAACCACGTCTATTGCAAGTATGCCTCTTCTAGTGGAATCCCAAAAAAGAACTCACTCACATTAAATCCTCCATGTTTTAGGGCATCTTTATAATCACAACGAGCATTCTCACTTCTTCAATGCAGACTCGTATAAGCTCCATAAAGTACTTTGCTTTAACTACACCATAGTGAAGTAACGTGATCAAGAACCGTGAGCTACCAAGATATTATTTTTTTCATTTCTTGTAGTCTTTAGAAAATGAAAAATAATTTAAATGAATAAAATACACTTCAATTAAATTCAATTTTTTTAATTAAATCTTTACATGTTCCATTTTTTTTTGGAATTTTCTAATTTTTTTTAAATGGTTTTTTTCCACTTTTCTTTTCTTTCTCTCTCCTTGTACAGATTTCGAATTAATAGCCTACTAACAGGTGGGGCCCGTTTGTCATTCACTCGGTCCATGGCATAGTGCATGGACCGAAGGTCAACATGACTGGTCAAGAGTCCATGGACCACGCGCTTGGTGGCACCCGACCGTCAGCGACTCTATTTCAATTAATTACTGCTAATCACATTGCTAACTACTAAGTCTGCTACTCTTAAAATATTTTCTAACGCCCCCGATTATTTAATTAATCTAGTGAGTTTTATTGGCGATTAATTTTCTTATATATACTATGATTAATTTTACATTTTTTTATCCCACACTAATTATCTACCGTCGGCCTACTGCTATTTGACTCGTATGCGGCTTAATTAAATATGTTGGTCTAAAAAAAATACACCACATCGATATTTAATTTTACTAGTGCCTAATTAGATTTGTTACAACTAAACTGTTAATAGTATTACTAATTTGCTACTTCCTAAATTTCCCCTTCTCACCTAATCTCCACCCTAATCCTTCCCTTTACTTAATCACCTTACTCTAATCTTCTCCTCACCTAATCCCTTCCATTTATCTCTCCCTTATCTCCTCACCACCAAAATATCCTAGCTGTCATCCTTCCTTCCCCATCGTTCTTTCCTTCCTATTCCTCCTCCAAGGCTTCTCTCCCCTAGAGTTATCTCCTCACTAGAAGATACATTACTAACTCTATTTAATTTACAACACTAACAATAAGTTTGCTAAGTCAACAAATTACTGGTAATCACATTGCTAACTACTAAGTCTTCTAATTATGTGCTAGTCACACTAAGTCTTCTAATTTCATGTCCGGACACTAAGTCAAAATACATTGACTACACAACTATAACTACTCAGTTGCTACAATAAGAAACTACAAATCATCTAATTATATCCTAATCACATTGCTAAAACTATAGCCGGATGCGAATGACACTTACCATTTCTAGGTCCTCACAAGACGATGCACAACTTCCGTAACTAAGCGAACTTCAACTTCTCTGGTTGCCTTTTCCCTTCTCTTCCGCGAGCTCTCTTTCTCTCTAGCTCTCGTCCTCTCGCCTTTGCCCGAAAATGGCGTATTGAGCTCTGCGTTTGCGTTCCGCTCGATTATCTGACTTGAAGTCGTGGGCAGACAAAAGCAAGGCCACCGGGGCCTGGAGCGGTCGTGGTGGCGACCTTGATGGCGGCGTGGGCGTGGCATGAACAGCGGAACAAGCGGAGCGTGGCGAGGCTGGGAAGGTGCTTCCATCCCAAGGCGACACCTTCTTTGCTGCCATGCCCGACCGCAACATCTTTGATGCTGCCGTATGTGGTGGCAGCACCTAGGTGCTGCGGAATCGGACCGCAGTAAGTGAGTTGCTGCCATCCCAGACGGCAGCAGGTGCTAGGAGGGGGCCAAAAATGGAATTTTGACGCTAAGGGGGCTACTTTAGGAATTACGGTGCGCTATAAGGCCAAAACAATCCAAAATTCGGAAAGGGTGTTATTATCTGGGTTCAAAATTTCGATAATCGACAAAAAATCGGTTATATCGGCTACCTCCTTTTTTTCCGTATCGGCCAAAAACATTCGGCCCAATTTGAATTGAAGCCCGGCCCAATCTGGCTCATTTGCCCTCCTTTGTTTGCCCTAAGTCACAACACGAGAAAATCCAACCCCTTCCCCTGATGTGGCATATTTGGTCTCCTCTGCTCTTCGCCTCTTCTTCCTCCCCAATCCTCCCCTAATCTCTACCTCTTCGTCTCTCCCATGTCCAAACCCTCAAATTAGGTCATGGAAGTGGATGTGCATGTCGAGATCATGTGGATATGATTCGAATCTTAGTATGTTGAACAATTGGCAATAACATCGAGGTGTTTGGAGAAACCCTCATTTTCGGTGAAGTCCTGATGTTCATCAGGCATAGGCGGTCTGACCAGCCTTGGTGGCTATCTGACCGGCCATTGCCGACGGTCTGACATACCATGGGTGGCGGCGGACGGTCGAGGGCTTGGCGGTCGGATAGGCCAAATCGTGCGTCTAACTTAGGCCAAAAGGTGAAAATGTGAATTTTGGTGATCGGCCAAATCACATGTGAAGGGATGCTTGAGGATGCGTTTGCACTTGGTCTCATTGGAATTAGGGTTTCGAACCGAAACTAGATAGAGTTTGAAAATTCCAGAGTGGGTGTAGATTTTCGAGGCTAGAAATTTGGCTAAGTGTTGGGGCGGTTTGACCGACCATTCTTGATGATCGGTGGCAGGCGGTTTGGTAGCTAGGGACGGTCGACATCAGTGGCTGGCGGTCAAACCGACCGAGGGTGGTAGTCTAACTGCCGAGTGGTTGGTTCACGTCTGGGACAACGATGAACTTTGTAGGTTAGGTCAAAGTCATGAGTTTCATTGTATACATGTTGCATGATGCATGTTTTGGACTAATGTGAGTCAAGTGGTGAAGAACTTGTGGTCGAAAATTGTTACTTGGCCTATTGTTGTGCAGGTGGCTTGGAGTCAACTGTGGTCAACGGCGAGGAGGACCAGGACTTGGTTAGGAGAACTAAGGTCCAAAAGGGTCGTAGTGAAGGGATACGGGTAGGCTACACTAGCTGGCATTTCAAAAATTCTACCACATAAACCAAAAAGCCATGCAAGTAGGAGATCATAGATCGTTACCACTAAATCATAATGCAAGAAGAAGAGTTAGACCAGTCGATCCGGCGTAGGCGCGATCGATGAAGTGGTGCGTGTCGATCGTCCAGCATCCTCGATGTCGATCGTCTCCTCTAGCAACCAATCGCATTCCTTGCGAAGTCTACAGTATCCACACGTCCAGGGAAAGAACATTGTACGCGATGTGCTAGCACCAACTCGCACGGTAGGGCTCTCTCAAGAAGATGGCAGCTAGGGTTTCAGTGGAGTAATTCACATTTTGTCCTCTGTCTATCACCCAATAGTCTCATGCATCCTCTTATATAGAGCCCATGATGGATCCTATCCAAACACGTTTGTTCCAACCCATTAAGTGTGTGACCCTGTAGGTTCATGCATAATCGATTGTGACTCGGAAACCCTTTTTCGACCACGAGTCGTTAGAGATTCCTAACAGGACATAACGATTCACGAATACATATAAATTATATCGGATGAACCTTAATGCAATATGATCTATGACTAGGTCCTTATCACTAACGACCAGCTTGTATCTCTATACGACCAGTTCATATATTGTCATGACCAGTTCGTAACTCCTTACGACCAGTTTATAACCAATTAGTGATTATGTTCAACCGGTCTACGACCAGCTCGTATCTCCATACGACTAGTCCATATCTGGTCGAACTGAATGACCTGCTCACATATTCTCCTTTGCCTCACGATATCTAGTTGAACTCCAAGTGAGATATTTTGTCACCCATGGACTGTTCAATACTTTCTCGATCAAGTGACGGATAACTTCATGTGGTTGACTCTTCGACCACTTGTGGCATGGCCATGCACTTTCTTTATCTGACCACATCGAGGGGCCCGAAAACATCTCTCCTGTTATGTTAGGAGGGGCAAATCCCATATCTGAACAGTCACATTCCCCCGTATATTTTATAGCATACCCAAAAGCTACCTTTATAACTACTCAGTTACGGAATAGCGTTTAGCAACCCCTAAGTGTACTATTACGTATGTAGGAAACCATGTTGATCTCAGGTCTAAGGATTATACATCATTATTGTTTGAGACCAACTTATGACACATAAAATCATAACAATCACAATAGTGTCTCAAGGTGGGTCAATCCAACACCATGTTCTCTAACATGTGTTCACATTATTGATTCGATATCTCTGTATCCATGACCGATGAAACATGGTCATTAATCAATACATGTGGTGGTCAATAAGTCACTAGTGTTCCGACGAGTGACATCCGACCAAGGATACATTTGGAACGACATCATATAAGTTAAAGAGGTTCACCAACAAGTCACATACTTGTTAATCTTTATAACCGATGATTCATTCAAGGAACAGAATAACATTTATTCAATAACTCATAAACATAGACGTGATACAATCAACTCTATAATTGCCTCTAGGGCACATCACCGACACGTGGATGCCGGGTGAGATGGTTGGACTCAAGCAAGGCACAAAATAGAGATGATTGTATCACAACTATGCTTATGAGTTATAGAATAAATGTTATTATGTTATGGATGAATATCATTTATAAAGATTAACAAGTATGTGACTTGTTAGTGAAGTTCTTTAACTTATATGATGCCATTCTAAATGTATCATCGGCTCTGATGTCGGGAACACTAGTAATTTATCAACCAAAGACATGTATTGATTAATGACCATGTTTCACCGGTCATGGATATGTGGATATCGAATCAATAATGTGAACACATGTTAGAGAACATGAAACATGGATTGACCCACCTCACTATTGAGATTATTATGATTTTATGTGTCATCGATTGGTCTCAAGCAATGATGATGTATAATCCTTAGACTTAAAAATCATGGTTTCCTACATATGTAATAGTACACTTAAGGATCAAACACTAGTCGAAAGTATATAAAGGTATTTGGGTATGCTATGATAACATGTGGAGGGATGTGACTAGTCTGGATATAGGATTTACCCTCCTAACATGACAGAGGGATATCTCTAGGCCCTCGATGTGATCGGATAAAGAAAGTGCATGGTATTGTAATACCCCAATTATTTCTAAGGGCGAGAGTAAACAAAAAAGGGTTTTTCTGTAATACTCTGATTATATTCCAAGGAAGAATGCATGCAAAAGAAAGATTAAACATTTTAGAAAGGGGTTTTTCCACAAAAATCTGCCAACCTAGGCCCTGGGCCTTGGCCCAGGTGGCCCATGTGTGGCCCGCCAAAAGGGGGAGGCGCTTCCCTCCCCCACAAACCCTAGCCGCCCTTTGTTTCCCCCTTCTCCTTTGCTTGGCCACCAACCCTACTCCCCTCTCCTCCAGGCCACCGCCCCTCCAGCAGCTCCATGGTGCCTCCACCTCCTCCCCAACAGAGGTCTCCTACTATTTCAACTCCCCTTTTCTACCATTTTCAGTAGCCGCTTCCACCTGTGGTGGCCGGCCATGGAGGAAGAAGGAGGGGAGGGAGAGAGGAGAAGAGGAGGAGAGGAGCACCTCATGGGGAATTCAGCGGGCATGCGTGTCTTCAAGGGTAACGAATGATTCCTCGCTGGTTAGATCGAATTAGAATCGTAAATTGCCATGATTAGGGGATCGTCGTCCTGCTGCAATTAATTCCAGTATTTTGTATCTTGTTTCTCATCAATTTTCGTGTAGATCTAATCCGAATTGGAGGATTTCATCTCCTATAGATTGGTAGGGTTTGTTTTCAGCTTTCCATAGGTTCAAAGATCACCCAATTCGGAGTTGTGGTCTAGAAGTTACGTTGATTTCATTACTACTGTCTAGAATTCTGACGAATATTAGCAGTTGATTTGTTTATTAAATTAAGATTGTTTTAATGGCTAATTCAGTGAGTTCACCCAATATGATTGTCGTAGGATATTTCTTAAGCTTTCCATATTGCTAAAAATCTTAAATTTTGGTTCATCCATTCGAAAATTATGAAATTTCTTATACTGTTGTATAGTTTGTCCGTCACATTATAGTTCTAGATGTTCATATGATTATTATACTCAAAGGTTGGCCGAATTGGAGATTCTTACCAACTAGGTTATTGTAGAGTATTTCACTACCTTTCCATATAACATGAGTTTGCTCTTTTACTGAGTTTGAGCGAAAGTTATGTAACTTTTAATACTATTGTCGATGTAGTTTCTGTTAGAATGTTGTCTAGCTTGAGTAGAACAAGTAGATAAACATTGGGTTTGGGAGAAACGAGTTAGGCGTTAAGTAGTAGAGTCTTGTTTCCACGTCATTCTTATTTGAGTAAGTTGATTATGTAGGAGAGGCTTGAGATTAGTGACATCATCCTTGCCTCCTAACGCATCGCATAGCGAGCAAGTATAATTGAATTGTCTTGATTGCTATTTATTCCACATGATTGATGAATGTGCAATGGATAATTCTTGTATTACTTGTTTCCTTCATAATTGATATACCATGATTCTTCAATAATATGTTTATGTTCAACATATTCATTAGTCCATTCATTTCATGTTTCACCTGCAGGGAGTGGTAGTGAAATCCCATCATTCCAACATGGGCAAGTACATTGTGAAATGTATTGGTG
This sequence comes from Phyllostachys edulis, assembly GCA_036346405.1. Classification (NCBI taxonomy): domain Eukaryota; kingdom Viridiplantae; phylum Streptophyta; class Magnoliopsida; order Poales; family Poaceae; genus Phyllostachys; species Phyllostachys edulis. Next base: position 176,160 of record JAYEVD010000533.1, read on the forward strand.
ATATCTGTTTGTAATGATTGATGCTCATGCTATGATTAAGTTCTATGGATTTGAGTAATTCCAATAATCAATGTTTCTTAAGATTATGTCTTTCATATGCATGTCATTCATTTGTTCATGTTTCACCTGCGGGAGTGGGAAGTAAAGACCCATCATTCCAATATGGACACGTAAGACCCACCATTCCAATGTGGGCAAATTGGATCCCGTTATGAAACATTCTTCATACAGGCCTTACATCCCCACATTTTGGATAATGCGGGCTGAGTGAACACCGGCCGGTGTTTCTTGACTATCTGATATAGCAGTGAAGAGCATGCATTCCATTCTCGCATAAGATTTGTACCATTCTATTTCATATTCAGACATTATGAATGTTATGTTCTTGATTCATTACTTTTTCCATATTATTCTGTTGTACTTGTGAGTCGTGGACTCATTCTTGCCATTGTTTGTGTGTTTTAGGTAAACACTGATGACGGCATGCTTGGGAGGGATTAGTCACGGATCACTTCATTCACTTCACATTTCACTATTAATTAATTGACTTGTTATTTATCTTTCGTTTGATAATACTGGATTATAATAATGGAGTTATGATGGTTGAGGTTATCATTCATTATGACTTGGTTGAACTAGTGAATGCTTAATATTCTTCGTATAGACTCTTGATAGTTTTATCTTGAATAGTTCAATAGGATTGGATATTCTGAGTTTGTTATGTTGCTGAAATCTAATTCAATTCTTATGATCAATCTATTGTTTGTTGATCCTTACTTGTTATTAGCTGATAGGTTGCTAAAATTATTTCGTATTGTTGATGTATGTTAGATTTTTAAGTAATATCTTGGCTTTTTGCATAGACCAGTGTTCTGATCGTGCCACTAGTGCTTGAAGAGTCAACCGCATGAAGTTATCCATCACTTGATTGAGAAAGTATTGAGCAGTCCATGGATGACAAAATATCTCACCTAGAGTTCCATCGGATATCGTGAGGCAAGGGAGAATCGCATAAACATGTCGTTCGATCAGACTAGATCTGGTATGCGTATGAAGATATGGACTAGTCATAAACTGGTCGAACATGATCACTAACTAGTCAGCAAACTGGTCGTAAGGAGTTACAAACTGGTCGTGACTAAATATGAACTGGTCGTATGGAGATATAAGCTGGTCATAAGTGATAAGGACCTGATCGCATATCATATTGCATAAGGTTTATGCGATATAATATTTATGTGTGTTAGGAATCGTTATGTCTGCTAGGAGCGCTAACGACTCATGGTTAGAAAGGAATTTCGAGTCACAACCGATTACGCATGAACCTACATGGTCGCACTTAACAGGTTAGAACAAACAAGTTCACATAGGATCCATTACAGGCTCTTTATAAGGGGATGAATGGGGCTGTTGAGACTTAAGAGAGTTGCTCCACCAAAACCCTAGACGCCATCTTCTCTAAGGCCCTAACGTGCGGCGTTAGTGCTAACTTTGTCGACATCTGGCGATCCACCCTGGACTTGTGGATACCATAGAGGCGCTACTGCGGTTGCTACTGTGCTAATTGAGGATGATTCACGACCTATACATGGAACGTCATAGGTTGCTAGAGGAGATGATCGCTGCCAAGGACGTTGGACGATCGACTACGACCACTACATCGACATGCAAGACATTGGATCAAGCTACCCCAACTCTTCTTCTGCTACACTGTGCGTCTAGTAGTAACGATCTATGATCTCTCTTGCATGGCTTCTGGTTTACATGGTAGAATTTTTTAAATTGCCAGCTAGTGTAGCCTACCCATATCCCCTCAATGTGATCATGCCTCATCAATTATATGAATTGATGATTATGTGTATTGTGCGGTGCAACGTGATGGTTTGCTTGTTTGTGATGGTTGTAGGACACCGAAGTTAGGTCATGGTTAGGCAGACTAGATCGTTCTAGGTTAAGAGAACCGTGGTCCAGAACGATCGAGGTGGTATCAAAAGATGATTGAGGCTAGCGGGGGTGTTTACAAGCCAAGAAGACAAGGAACCGGAGCGGGAGCTACTGGTGATGAAGATGACGGGTGGTGGTAAGGTGAACTGGGACTAGGCCCAAGGAGGAGTTGAGGTCCGAACTAGGTTCAGGGATGAGCTGAGGTCCTGAAAAGTCAAGGAAGATGGGTACAGTTATGGTGAGACATGTGGTGCGCCAAGTAACTTGGTCCCAGTTGCAAGCGAGGACGGTTCGGTTGGATCCAGACGCGTGAGAGGCTTGGTGGAAAGTCATTGGGGCCACATAGATGATGATGGAGCATGGGAGATGCTTGAATCCAAGGAATCGCCAAAAGGTCGGCAGGAGGAATTTTGGGAAATTGCCCATACCTTAAAAGTGGTAAGTGGTGGTCTGCGAAACCACCTTCTTGGCCTTGGAGAAACCGTTGCGCAAGACGGTGCAAGGAGAGATAGTTTATGTCAAGAGAAGATGAAGATAAAGCTTTGAGAAGCGTGCTGAGTGAAACCCATTTGTGTGTGAGCTTAACGGTTGCCCATTTGGGATGTCTCTCTAGAGCTAGCCTCCACTATAGAAGGGGAGGGTGCTGGTTGTACACCTCCCAACCCTTATAGCCTAGAAACCCTAATTTGTGATTTAGTAATAGGAGAGGAAAGTGGAGAGGCTAGGGTTCATGAGAGATGGATTGATTGAGTGCTCAAGTGTTAATTTTTTGTCCTCCATGGTGGAGTGGATGTAAACCTGCAATTTCTAATCAATCTACACTAGTACAGATAGGCTCATCATAGACAGTTCGGAACCGCATCACAGACGGTTTTTGACCCGTCTGAATTTGTATGTCTGTGATAATAGGCGGTTATCATAGACGGTTCAAAAACCATCTGTGATACGGAATAACACAGACGGTTTTTTGTTGAAACCGTCTATGATACGGAATAACACAGATGGTTTTTTGTTGAAACCGTCTGTGAAGTGCTAGTATCCGAGCGGTTTTCACCAAAAACCAAATGCGTGATCGTAGTATATCCGAGCGGTTCTATTTACAAACCATCGTGATTTGAGACATATCACAGACAGTTTGGAAATAGAACCGTCTGTGATATTCTACGTATCACAGATGGTTTGTAAATAGAACCGTCGGTGATACTATAACTTCATAGACGGTTTCAACAAAAAAAAACCGTCTGTGATAGTTCTTAATACCTAACTAATCTTTGTTTGATTTTCGGCTAGCCTCAAGAATTGCTAGCCATGCCCTCTGAAAACAAGCATGCGAAAGCGGATACATCACGGATAATCAATTGTTGACAGCTCAAAGTGATCATTAACAACTCAAAATAAATTTCAAAAGAATTTGTTCAAGTATTGTCACTATAGTTACAATTGAATCAATTGTTTGAAGGTGGTTAAGAGGTGTCGACAAAGTGATAGTCTCCGTCGGCATTAATGATCTGTGTCTTGAAGAAGGCCTGAGCTTCCCTCGAACGTCACGATCTCTTTCTAGCAGAGTGCATCTAAATCTATGTATAAGCCTGTTGCTAGCAAGGGTAAAGTAGTAAGCATATATATTTAAATTTATAATTAGAAAATAATTATTTCGAGATTGACAAACGTCGGAATCCTTTATCTTAGCACTAATGATTTGCTCCATATGATGGCAAACATAAAATGCACATAGGTGATCTTGTTTTTGCTGGCGGCACTGCAAAAATAGAATCACACATATAGGTATAGTCAGTTCGAGACGCATTATTGTGTTATAGCGTGTCTGGAAATCGCGTCATGTGTTACGGTGTGGCGCTCGATCCCTTGTATGCCCCTCAAATTGACAACATAGGCGATGAGCGACCTACATGATTCCAAAAAGTTATCCTCGGCCATTTCAAATGAAGGAATACTACAATAGAGTTATGTATGGAGGAAATGAGCATACACATCGAGTATTCCTTTCACAAGGGTGAAGTCGTGCTTTTTTTTGATTAGGGAATTAAGGTATATTACCTTATTCCTCTTTGGTACAATGACTAAAAGGATCAATGGAACCTACTCATGTATGTTGCTATAGTCATTAAACCTAAGTTAAGTCTTTGCATATAAAGTACAAATGAAATTTATATAGCAAGTAGTGAAGCACTTACTCCTGGTTGTAGGGCACCACTATGTAGTCCTTGTCGTCTGAGCAAGTAATCCGCCGTTATGTATTTCTCGGCGAAGGATCGTCTGTTCAATGGTTTGCTTAGATACCATGTGTGGGTCGAGAAACCCTTTGGTTTGGACAATTCGGGCTTTTTCATAATGTATCTATACATAAGCAATGAGTTGTGATATTTATCGGTATTACGTGAATGTAGAACTTGATTGTACACACTTACGGTGTCCAACATCGTAGAAGCGAGGCATTGAGGGCACCGAGATTGAATAGGTCGAATAAGTCATTGAAGCCCACGACGAAGTGGCCCGGCAGATTGAAGAAATGCTCGTGCTTGTATCGGCGGTGATTCGATGTCGCACCCTTCTCTTTGGTCTTTCGCATGTACGGACATGCAAAGCGACAACCTACTCGGTAGCGGGCTATCTTGTGTCGGTGTGCGGACTTCGATGGAGTATTTCAAAGGCAGGAGGCGTCTTAATGTTCATTGATTTGATTTGGCCTTAACAAGCGGCCCGCTACGTCTTCTGTGAGGCGACTCGAGAAGCAAATCTGGCGGCACTCTTTTCTTGTTCCTTGATGTCTTCTCCATAGGAAGCGATGAGGTGGCCTTGAAGCGAAGGTTGAGGTGGAGTCATCGAGAGTCCTATTGAAGGAATGGTCGTGTCAAGATCACGCAACGCTTCTTTGGGTCGAGCGATGTCCTTCTTGAGCCTTTGGATAAAAGTGTGCATGGCATCCCTAATGTTACGATGTCTTCGTTGAGGCGAATCTCGGTGAGACACCCATGAAATTGTCATGTACCATGTCCACTGGACCTTGGCGTAACCACTGTGCCGGTGGGCACCATCTTTGCCTTGTCCCTTCGATATGGATACACCATCCCTTGACCTCAATAGAAATGGACCCAACCATCCTCACTTGGAGCTTGCAAGGCGTTGGCTCCTACAAAGCGATACACAATTAGCTAAGGCGTCCTATAGGTCTATCTTTGGTGCATTCCAAAGATGTACATGACCTTGATGTCGTCGATAGGTAATTGGACGTCATCATATTCAGAATTTGGAGTGGATGCAACGCTACTCTGATGTTGAGGAGGACTGGCTCCCAAAATAACGGGGGCGGCTTGCGACTGACTAAGGAGTTGATTCATTTGATCCTGCAATCTTGTTATCTATCCTTGAAATTTTGCAATAAGCACCTGTTCCAACTGGGCGTCGTGCTCGGCCTTAGATCTCTTCCTACTCCTATACGTGTCGGAGTCGTATCGGAATCCATCACTCCAAGACACGTAAACCCCAACGCCTCGTGTACGACCCGGGTACTCCTTGTTTCCTAGGGCCGTAGATAGTATATCTTTTTCCCTGTCTGCTTCGAAGGAGCCTTGGAAAGATTCGGTAGTCAATGCATGCTACAAGAGGCCATCATGTTATTATAGACACTATGAAGTTATGGACTTATTAACAACTAGGTAGTTCAACATATTTACCAGACGTTGGGACACTGCCTCGTCTGCCGGGTTTGTGAAAGAGATGCTGTCCGAAGACGTGACTTTTGCCCTTACTCTTAACCAGCTTTGGGCACGCTCGTTTGTGATCCCAGCAAATGGCCCGGTTGTGTTCTAGTCCTCTACCGCCCATTCCGTGGATTTACCCGCATACCCAGCGGTGCCGAGTTTGTGGGGGTGAGTGTTTTGTGCCTGGAGAGCTTTGTGTGCTGCACTTTGCTCCTGAAATTCAGCCGTCGTCTTCATAGCCACAAAGGCGTCCTATATTTCCCGCGACAAGAATTGATACTTCATGAAGGGTGTTCAACCCGTGTTCACGTACTTCGTGACAAGCGTCCCATCGCGAGCAACGCCTGCCGTTCCAGATGTGCCTGGTCTGCTTCTGGGATAGTGAACGAGCCTAAAAGTTCTATCCACAGTTGGCCTCTCTGTACATCCGCTAGAGACTTACGACTTGGTGTGGTGATGAGGACCCGTTCCTTGTAAGTATCCCATGAGATGGTCTAAAATCTGCCCTTTGCTATCTTGGGACTTAGAGGACCCCGGAGCCTTGACCTCCGTGATGGTCGGCCGGTCCATGAGCAATTTCGATATTCTTCTACCATCTCGCCTATGTATCACTTCCATTGGACATCTAGGCGTGTTGGCGATGTCGATGCCGACAGTGAAAGGCGGTCTGAGGCGTCATCTAAACACTTGCTATCTATATAAGTTACCCAACCAATTAACTAAAATTTCCTTGTAAACACTTTAATTATATAAACAAATAGAAGTTACCCATTGAACTTAAATATAGAATACGTAGTAAAGAAAATAGAAGTTACCCAAATAGTGAGTTGTGAGAGTGAAGGGGATAAGGGGAGGGTAGTATGGTCATGCACAAGGTAAGGCAAAGAGTCATAGCCGAAAGCCTCAACATTAACATCAGAAACACATCAATAAACAGCATAAAGCACAGATGATTGATGATAGTGTGCGCTCTTAGAAGGAGAGTTGCAAAAAAACAAGTCTTTGACATCTCAACCCTATTGTCTATACTCTTCATAAATTAAACATGACAATCTGATTCAAAATTTGAGCTCTAAATAATACTTTCTTTGAATTTGTCAAATGACCTCAAAATCAAAAGATCACAAAGTAAACTTTAGGTCAAAGCAGGGAACCAATGTTGATTATACCGAGAACTTGAAAAGCCTTAGTGCTGGCCGAATACAAAGCATAAGATCGATAAGCACGCTACTTGGACAACGAAAGTCTAACCAATAGAATTTGCTAGTGTGACGAGCCAAAATGCTTTACAACTAGTTCCACTCAAAGGTGATGATTGACAACAGATCAAGATAGCGGTAGTAAGTAACAAAGTAGAGCTCAAATATAAATTGATTATCGGTTCAATTTCAGTATTTGACCATCTTCATCATAGAAGCGAGAAGACCCAAGTCACCCTCAATGCCCAAGAACACCCACTATGGCCATAATCTCATCATATCTAGCACAAATACCATTAATATTGAAGAATTTGCACATAATATGGAAACATATTTTATAAAAAAAAAAAATAGAAGTTACCCAACCAATTAACTAAAATTGCCTTGTAAAAATAGAAGTGCTATATATAATTAACAACTTTGACTATTCATGTAGAGTATCTATTACTCAAATAGTATCAAAGCGATACATTCACATCAATAGATAATACATTCACAACAAATGGAAGCATATATAGTTCGTACTACTCAAGGAAGTCTCCAACATAGCACTAACATTCTTTTGTTCATTCAAGCAAATATAAACGACATACTTTGAATCAATGTATCAAACAAGCTGGGCGGTAAAGTCAATGAAACAAAAAAAGGATTTTACAAACATAAACACTGATATGATTTGCCAAAAGAACATACAGTGACAAAAATGGCAATAAGCGAGACACTGATTTAGAAATAGCATGCATAAACTTAATATTCTTACACAAATAAGTAAATCTATAATCTAAAATACAGTCTAAATATTATTCTTGACACATATCAGTAGGTTAAACTACATAAAACTTTACATGCATTCATCAATCAGCAACATAGTATCACATAGAACATTCAAAATGCATTCATCAATCAGCAACATAGTATCACACAGAACATTCAAACCCTAGCTACATAGTATCAACAAAGCAACAACGAAACACACGGTAATTTCTTTGGAAGGAGGAAATTTGGAGAACCGGAGGAGGTGCTAGAGTCGTGGCCTTGAGTGTCGGACGGTATTTGGGCCGTGAGTCGAGAGCGTGTGGTAGGAGAAGGAGGATGGCGATGGGCGATGAGGTGGCGATGCTTGATGGAAGAGGCTGACGAGCTCGTCGAAGAGGCGGACCGCTCGTCGTCAATTTGGAGTCGGAGGAGGCGGTCGCTCGTCAGTTGAGTCGGAGGAGGATGGCCCAGTGGCGGCAAGCGAGGATGGCCAAGTGTCGGTCGGGGAGGAGGCTTGAGTGGAAGAGGAGGCGAGCAGGTGCTTGATGGAAGTGGCGATCGATGGGCAAAAACCTAGCGGTTCCTCCTTATAAAGGGATATCCGAGACGATTCTATTATGGAACCGTCTATGATAAGAAATCACGAGCAGTTCCATAATAGAATTGTCTATGATAACTGGTGAAAAGTCCTATCCACATGAACCTGATGACAAGTGTCTATTTGTTTTCCGTGCAATGCATGTGTCTCTTAAATCTCACGATTGCACCAACGTCGCTACGACTCCCAAAGTATCTCTTCGTCTCTGCTCGGCTTTAGTACTTGACTTATAAATAGATATCCCTTACGAAAGAATTTCTCATGAACCTCCTTGATTCCCTTTCTCTACAAACTCCAAATGGCTTCCCTCTCGTGCAGTTGTATTGGCCTACATTGTGCTTGTTTACTCGCACCTCTCTGAGTATAACTTTGGGCTGCTGAACAAGCCTTCCATTCGCAATGTCATCCGTTGTAGGCCCTCTCGATCTCTGGAGACCATAGCATGGCCATCATCTCTGGAGCTCCTCATCGAGACGGACCAATGCAGTGCTGTGGCATCCGATGAGTAAACCTCATCATGGAGATCCTCCTATGGAACTACTTGGTCGCAGGAGGATGCAGCCGAAGAGTCGAGGCGACATCCGAGTGCGGGGAGGCGGGTCGACCTCCTTGAGATGAAGGAGACGGGGTTGATGGCCTCTGGGCTATATGGGACTTGGTTTGGTCGAGCGGCTACAAGCCTTGAATCGAGCTTGCAAGGTCGCAGTGGAGGCATTTGATCTAACGATCGTGATCACCGCCACCCTGAAGCCGACAAGAAGGCATATGAAGATTTGAAGGCTAAGATAGGATCGCTAATCCTTTTTTATCATCTGTGATGTAAAAGGATATAGTCTTTTTATAAATCATTTTATGACAAGTGCATAATATTATCATTCCACATTACAATAAAGTCCACATTGACATCAAAATCAGAGATGACAAATCCATAACACATGACAATTCTACATTGACATCAAAATAAGACATTACAAGTCCATAACACATGTTAAGTCCACATTGACATGTCTCATGTTATGAAATAAATTACAATGGAGTAAATTCTTCATTAAAATATAGCCCTTCATGATGATCGACGCGAATATAGCTAGCTTCCTCACTAGGTTTGTCCTCGAGCTTGATGCCATCTCGAAAGGAGGCAACTCGTTAAATTATTGTACTCTTCCTCATCACGACATTCTCAACTCCGACAATCCTTCTTTTCCATGAAGAATTACGTGGTTGTTCTTATTTCTTAAGATGCATTACATAAAAACTTGAACAACTTGCTTAGCTAGTCTGAATGGTTCATCCTTGTATCCGACATGTTTGAGGTCCACGATAGTGTGCTAGTACTTATCGACCTTTACACTTTGAAGTTTTATTCCCTTTTCAAAAAAATGGCATCGAAGCAGGGGGATCTAGAAAAATCGTAGTCGAGCTCCCAAATCTCCTCTCTGAACCCATAGTAGGAATTCAACCCACATGCACGGTGGTATTGAGCGCTTTCGTGAAAGCGCATCTATCACGGACACGCTGATGCGGATTGTGCTCTTCCTATCTGTTTGTCATATAAAATGTGTACCCATTTATGTCATTATCCTTGCTATGTCACAATTGTAAATTTCAGCCCTTTTGCTAACCATAGTAGTGTATCATCACTTGATGACCTCGATGAATCGCACCTTTAACCATTCGCTGAACCAACGGTTGTGCTCTCTCGTGATCCAAACCTCCAACCGGTCTAGATTCTGTTGGCGTACCATGTCTTTGTGCTTATCGATGTATGGACACACTTGGGTCATGTGTTGCAAGACCGTGAAATAGGCTTGAGCGTACGTATCTAGATCGGGAGTGATTGATTTCCTTCCGATGGTCCCGATACCCTCCAGTCTCCCCTCTTGACGAGATAGAGGCACACCTATCGGTTCCACCTAAGTCATGTAGTCGACCTTGAGAACTCGATGACCTCTTGATTGCATAACCTTCGATGATCTTGCCCTTCGGTCATGATCGATTCCGTCACGTAGGACTTGAGAATTCCCATGTACCTCTCGAATGGGTACATATAACGTGGAACACAGGGCGCATATCTTTATCTCTTTCACAAGGTGAACAATGAGATGGACCATGATATCAAAAAATGGCGGAGGAAATACATCTCAAGATAACATAGAGTCGTCACCACCTCGGCTGCGAGCATCTAGTCCTTGAGGATTGATGACCTTACGGGCAATTGAGTTAAAGAAATAACATAGCCTCAAGATTGCCACTCGGACCTTGTTGACAAGATACTCCTAATTACAGCGAGGAAGCATTTGTGTCATCGACACATGACAATCATGAGACTTCATACCAATTAATTTCAAATCTTTCATAGAAACAAGTTTCTTAATGTTAGCGGGGTAACTAGACGAAACTTTCACACCATGCAAGCTCTAGCATAGTTCATTTCTCTCGGCCTTAGATAGAGCGTAGCAAAATTGGGGGAAAATGCGTTAAGTCCTTTATCGGTCTCTTTGGTGCTAACTTTCGGTCCTTATGTTCATATCAACCAAGTCACGTCGTGCGTTAAAACCATCCTTTGTTTTGCCACTAATGTTCAGTAAGAGACCAATCAAGCTATCACATACATTCTTCTCCACGTGCATGACGTCGATATAGTGGTGAACTTCTAAGTGCTCCCAATAAGGTAAGTCCTAAAAAATTGACCGCTTCTTTCAGATGTTCTTCTAACGGGTTCTTAATTTACATCCCTTCCCAAGCACAACATCGATATCCTTGACCATATCATAAACCTCTTTCCCTCTAAAAGCCCTTGAAGCTAAACCGTCCTCCTTATTTTTAAATGAATTGTTTCTTCACCTTGCGATATGGGCGAATCACGGGAAGGAACCTACGGTGGCCTTATATACCGATTTCTGCGAGTTATTGACCATACACTCTTAGTACCATCTAAGCGGTCTTGAATGAGGCTTTGGCTCCTTTTGTACTGAAGCCCGACAAGTTACCAAGGGTGGCAAAATCATTGATGGTGCAGAACAACACGGCGCGTAAAGTGAAACTCTCTTGTTTGTACGCATCTCGTACTTGTACCCCTTCATTCCATAGTGTCACAAGATTTTCCAGCAATGGTGCTAGGTACACATCAATATCATTCCCAGGTTACTTCGGCCCTTGGATAAGTAATGACATCAAAATGTACTTCGCTTCATACACAACCAAGGAGGAAGGTTGTACATACATAGATTGACGGGCAGGTGCTATGTCAATTTGCTCATGTTACGAAAGGATTCATTCCATCTATACTCAACCCTAACCTTATGTTCCTCGGTTCCACACGAACTCTTGACTCGATCGAAGTTTCTCCTTGTCTTGAGAATCGGTAGGGTGTCTTAGCTTTCCATCTTTCTTACGCTCCTCAGAGTGTCAGCGACAATCTTGCCTCCTTTGGGTTCACAAATAAACATTTCAAGCGTGGGATCACAGGAAGATACCATAACATCTTAGCGGGAGGTCCTTGCTTTACCTTATCGATATTCTTACACTTGTATCGGGATGCTTTGCACACGAGACATACATGCATGTCTGCATACTCTTTACGATAGAGGATACAATCGTTAGGACATGCATATATTCTTTCTACTTCCATTCCCAATGGACAAAGAACCTTTTTGCTTGGTAGGTGGTCTTTGAGCAACATGTTTCCCTCGAAAGGATGTCTACTAGGAGACCTAACAATGCCAGTGAAACTCTTGTCGGACCAACCATTGCTTGCCTTCAATTTCAGCAGTTCAAGTGCGGTTGGCAACCTTGTGTATTCGGCTTGTAGCCAGGGAACAAAGGTCTCACCAAGTACTCCATTAAGCCCTCGAATTTACAAAACTCTCTGTCGTTGTAGTTCTCTTCTGCATCACATAGCATCTGATCCAGATTGTCATCGTGCGACCTATCCTCATCAAAAGCACGGTCCACATCCGGCATATCGTTGACTTCTTCCGCGATGTCATCATTATTAACTTCTTGTATAATCTGCTCTTCACCGTGACTGGTCCAATATGTATACCCTTTTTTGAAACTCCTTCGAATCAAGTGTGTTTCGATCTGCGACAGGTTGCTAAACATCTTGAAATTACCGCAATCAATGCGTGGACAGTACATAAATTTTATCCCCTTCCTCAACATATCTTGCTCGACGACTCTTCTAAAAGCAAACACACCATTAATGTACTCTTGACTCACATGGTTCACACCGTACATCCAGTTTCGGTCCATCTGCGCTACGCATGTAACAAATTAGTGTCAAATTAGATTAATAAACCGCAAGTACGTACTCTTCCTATTGACCAAACATACTTATATTGATTAGCGATTAACTTATAGCAAACATAAAGGGTTATAGATTGTTACCCTCAGAGCTCACGACAAAAATACCAAATATCCCTCAAGATTCCTCTCCTTCTCCTTCTCCTCCCTTCCTTCTCCTCTCTAAGCTGGCGCATTGGGGGGGGGGCCTAGGTGGCGGCTCAAATGGGAATGGACAGGGGGTCTATCGGGACCAGGTATTTATAATGCCAACCTATCACAGACAGTTTTTTAATAGAACCGTCTGTGATAATTCACAGACGGTCTTTGTTAAGAACCATCTATGATAGCGGAGATTATCATAGACGGTTCTTTGTAAGAACCGTCTGTAAACTATCACAGACGGTTCTATTAAAAAACCGTCTGTGATAGGTGCATATCACAGATGGTTCCTCTTAAACCGTCTGTGATAAGTTCAACACAGACGGTTTCTTTTGAACCGTCTGTGATGTGGCGTCCACTATTGCCTATTTTGTAGTAGTGCTATGCAAGATTTGCCCCAAGATGAGTTATAGCTCATTCTTGCTCTCTCTTTGATGCCTTTGGGATTTTTGATGTTTCTTAGGATTTCATTTGGGATCTTGTTATGATCTTACTTGCTGGGACGTGTGGGATATGATATAAGGTCATCTTGATCATCATTCACCCACGAGCAAGCTTTTGGATCAAAGTTTGATTTTGCCCGGTTTTGGTGAAAGAAAGGGTTATTTTGGGGGTTTTGCTCTTGAGGGCTTTTGGTTTGATTCTTTCTATGATTGAGGGTGCTAGGATTTATGGGAGACCATCCTTAGCCATCTTGGATTGATTCCTCCCGTGAAATCCTCCCAATCACCGTTTTCGTATTTGGCCTGGTTTTAGAGCAACCTTCACTCAAACGGAAAAAGGTCAGAACTTTGACAATGATCTTCGTGATCTTTGATTAGAATAGGTTCCTGACATCATAGAGAAGGTATGTTTTAAGTTTTATGAAGTTTAGAGTTGTGGATAAAAAGTTGGATTAGTTTGCGATTTTGAAATCTTTGCTGAAATTCAGTTTCTGTGCTGATTTTACTATTCATCAGTCTGACCGCTACTGTTCATTCGGTCTAACCAGTAAGTGGGGATTTTACCTAGTTTTGCTTCTTTTGTTGCCCGATTATTATTGAGTGGGGATTTCGGCAAGTTTTGCTCCTTTAGTTGCTCGATTATTATTTGAATAATTATCTCGATCTTCGTAGTTCCACATAGCTATTGGAGTGAAAGAATGTTGAACTTTTTAGGCAAAATATTTTAAGAGGTCATTTTGTGTGGCACCTATTCAACCCCTTCTAGTCACCTCTAAGGTCCAACAGTGCAGAGCTTGATGAAGCTTGCGAGTTGCGACCCTCGAGCTACTCCTCCCCAAGCACGCCCTGGCACATTGAGCTCGCAGAGGACGACATAGTATGGGAAGAGGCGAATGCATGGAGCAGCATGCTGACAGCGGAGTCGCAGGGAATGGCAGCGGAGGAATGGAACGTGCGTCCAGGTGAGTTTTTATGTGTATTGTCTAATGTATTTATGTATATCAATCTGTCCATTTGATCGATTTTCGATAAGTGAATTGTCATTCACTTTTGTACGAGTTACCTTGCCTCGCCTGATCGATAAGAGGAAGAATATCGCCAAGAGAAGAGAAAAAACATGAGGTCACAAAGGACAAGGATGATGGTTCTTGGTGAGGAAAGGCGCCAACGAAGGAGGATCTATCCACCCTGTACTAACCTAAGCCTATCGGTTTGTTGATGGAATTTAGTAGCATTTTGTGTCAACGTGTGGACTTGGAGTTTGGGCTGAACTTGGATTTTTTTATTTTTATTTTGCATGGATGCTGTTTCGGTCATAGTGTTACGATGATTTAATATTCTTCTCTGCTCTAATTTCCGATGTTTCTCTGTTGTTTATTCTAGTCAATTATGATGCTTCACATCAATTTCTGTTATGTACTTTTGTCTCTATTCTGTGTCTGTTCTGTCCAATTTCGATCGATTTTTTAAATAAATTTTGGCCAATTTTTAGCCGAAGTTTAGTTGAATTTCAAATTTTCTGCCGAAATTTTCCGAAAATCGTTAAAATCGGTTCTATCGATGACCCCGATAAAATTTCAAAACTGGTTATCAAAACCCGGTTATTATACACCTTAGAGAAGGAGAGGCGAGGGCATATATAGTACCCTCCTGCCCTTTTCTATGGTCACCATCGGACCGTTAGATGCAAAACTAGAGCTTATCTTAAGGCGATGAGGAAAAATGGGCAATATACTTCAACACTCCTACTCACATCTAAACTCCAACAGGTCTAAAACGTGGATTTGAAGTGGACTGTAATTGATTTTTTAATGTTGTGTAAACCAGGTCTTGAACTGAGTCCTTTTTTGTTCGGATATCATATTAAGTTCAATGCACTAGCCAGTTTATTCAAAAACTTAAGCTTATAGAGAAAGATGTACAATATACTCCAACAGACATTGTAGCACATTGATCCAAAGCATCGGATTTTTAATTAGGCATGCTAGTCACTCGATTGTGCTTCTCTACCTTTGGCTCTCGCGCACATAGGACTCGCTTCCTCATAATAATTGGTTGGGAAGTTGAAAAAACCCTAGCTGAGCTCAGGTACCAACCAGGGGCAGAGGCGCACGTGCGGCTCATTGCAGGATGGCCAACATTGACGGCTTGGGAAAGGACTGTGATGAGATTCCACGGGGATTTGCTGTTGTTGTTGCTGTGGTTGGTGATTTTGACACTAGCAGGAGCAGTTAGGGCAGATGGGTGGTCCTCCATTCCTTCGTGTACATATATCTGTTTGATGGTGATGTACTCCACCACAAGGAAACAAACTTAACACAGCACACATCCATCAGGGCATGGTAAGCTCAGAAAACAAATGCAGAGTTTAGTGGGGGCCAGATAGACGTTGGTGCAATGTTAGGGTTCTCTTTAGGAAATTCAGCTGGTTTTTGTTCAGCATTATTCATACATGTATACTCCCTCTAGTAAAAAAAAATTGTCATTTTTTTTATGTATCCGTGCCAGCTGCAAAAGAAACTCACAAAAATCTAGATTAGCCACGCCAAATGGCATATATTTGTTGCCAAAAAAATGCTTAAGCAATTTTATAATTCTATAAACTTTTAATAGCATAAAACCATATAAATGGTAATTAAATACAAGTCATGTAGATTGTGCAAAGTAAGAAGAAAAAAAGGCGATATCCTTTTCGGCTTGGAGCGAGCATCTAAATGTGCATATATTTATTGCAAAAATGAATACTGATTAGCCGGCGGTTGCTTTCTATGATTCTTTTCCAGGCTTGCATCAACGAAGGTGGCCGTTTGTTGTAGGGGGTACAGTGTCGAGATGCTGTCAAACAGTATGATGATTGGTACACCACACTCGCTTGTTTATGAAATGGTATTAACATATGTGCTTTGAGTTTCAGATAATATGGTACACATTTACATGGCAAAATGCATGTTACTAAGACAAAAGGACATGGGAAAACAAATTCTCATTAGAAACTGGTGCATGATATGAGGAAATTAATTAACACACACAGTGGTTGTACTCCACTCTGCTGAACTGTAGCCTCTCACTTTTTTTTTTTTGAAATCATGAGTAACTCTAGCATTTGATAACACTTAACAATATAAGTGTCACTGTATGGTTGTTTTAACTCTCGATCATATTGGCCTAGCTCCCGGAGAGAACTCGCTCATTGTTTACTCTCTGGAACACACACACCAAGATGAACAAAGATGAGTTTTTGTCTTTGCTAGCGCCTCTGACTTTTCTTTCATCTCTATTCTCTCTCATTAAAACACATCTAATTACCGTCCTTTTAAAACTACCTAATCAACTTGCTAACCAAGCCAAAAACTAAACATGGAAAGCCTAACAAAGGAAACAAACTAATTTGATCCGATGATGATTGCATCAGGATCCTAACGCCCTATTACCTAGCAAGTTTAGATTAATTTCCAACAATCTCCCCATAATCTAGACTTGCCTCTTCTTCACATCTCGAAGGCCGATCTTGAAGCATCTCCAAGAAGTTCTACCTTCCTACTCGGCCTGAGTTAGCAACACAAACACCCTTTATGTATCGCCAAACCCACGCAGCCGCTTCTCTACCATGCGGTGCACTCCTTGAGGGACAGTACAGTCGCCCTCGCCACGCGATCACTCTTAAGGGACAATACATTCGTCCTCACCATCAGTGACCGTGAACACGGGTGCCACCATGGCCCATGCACCTGGCAATTCTTCTCCCAGAGACACGGAGATGGCTGCCAATGCCATCTTGCCTTACTGGTTGTCAATGACACTTCTTGGTAGCAGGTATTTGGGAGACATGCCTCCTCGACTCTTCACTGCTACCTCTTTGCCGCCACAACTTCGTCGCCGGTGGCACGACTCACCGGCGACTCCGACCTCGATTCTTCTTGCGACAATGGCTTCCATGCCGCCGCCGTTTATCGACCTCATGTCGACTCGTGTCCGGCGACTTCCGCCGTCTCACCTTGCCGCCATCGGCTGCACCTCGATGGAGGCGTAAATCGCCGGCCTACTCGCGGCGATCACGTCGCTACGCCGGTGCGCCGTCCGCGTCGCGATTCCGGCGCCGCGTTAGCCTCGCCATGGCGCGTGGACCTCCACCATCACGTTCACGGTGCGGTGCTGCGGCCGATCTCGTCGCCAATGCCCCATACACCTCCACCAGCGTGTCGGCTCTCCTCATCAGCGGTCGCATGCTCCACCCTGCGCGGCACCAGCGTGCCACTTTGTGCCCAATGCGCGCATGCGCCACTAAGCTTGTTCTTTGGAATGCGGCTTCACCGATCCATCGCTACATACGGCACAACCCCGCTCGATACCAAATGTTGGCCCAGCTCCGGAGAACTTCGCTCATTGTTTACTCTCTGGAGCAGACACTAAGATGAACAGATGAGTTTTTGTCTTGCTAACTGCCTATAGTTTTCTTTCTTCTCTATTCTCTCTCATAAAATACATCGATTACCGTCCTTTTAAAACTACCTAATCAACTTGCTAACCAAGATCCTAACAAAGAAACAAACTAATTTAATCCGATCTTTGATTGCATCGGGATCCTAATGCCCTATTACTTAGCAAGTCTCGATTAATTTTCAACAGATCAGATACTTTTTCTGGACAAGTAATTTTGCGTGTCTTCCTGCAAAAGAAGAAAGCAAAGGTTTTAAAGCATTTGTAGATACCAATTCTTACCAAAACCTCAAACTAGGAGTGCAATTAAATTAGTCCAAGTTGACTTTGAGAAGTAAGTGGGTTCATAGAAAACTCCTTTCCCACCACAGTAAGTCAAAATTATGTGCCGCGTGTTTTGTCGCAATTTCTCTTTAGATTTCATGGGAGGAGGTTTGCTTTTGGCGCTTGCGGTGCGACTTGAGTATGCGTAAAGACAAATCTTGGATGTTAGCGTATAAGGTCAGATTTAAAGGATTTTCTCCTTTGCCACAAGATTCAAGCCCATACACTGACTGCACCATGCAGTGAGCTGCGCTGTGGTCGCTTTCAGGGCACAATATTGTTTGCTCCTTTGACATCCTTCTCTGGTCTTGCATATCCGGCCCCTTTAGTCCAAATCACATCCATATCACTCAGACTTTTTTCTGCAAAGATACACCACCACCATATCTTTTACACACACACACACACACCAGTGCCATTTCCCTCGGAGAAGAAGCATATACACTGTAGAATGGTGGCATGCTAGTAAAACATGCTGACTAAGCCAGCCACCAACTCAATGCAAGAGTGTGCAAACCATGCAGTTCAGATATGGAATTAATAGGCATAAAAGTATTTCCAAAGGAATATTCCATATCGAAAATTAATCAAGAAAATGATCCCTACACTGCGCTAAAAAGAACATCGTATGCGTGCACTTCTCTTTTTCTTTTTAAAAAGGAGATGATAATTAAGCTGCTGAATTTGTAGGCACCCTTTAGCTAGCTAGTAACATTAGATGCTTTTAAGATATGAAGAATTTTCTTCATAGGAACATGGGAATTAACATTATTTATGTTATGAAATAGTTTTTCTAAGAGTACAGATCTGACTTGACACACGACACCGATATTAGCGGGCGACACAAACAAATGTAGGAGCAAAGGAGGATGGGGGGCTTTACAAGACTTGCTCGAAAACGCGTCTGAAATTATTGGAGAACATGATGACAAGCAATAGATGGCAAGGTTGAAGTCTCCACTTGAGCCACCACCACAACGAGCATGCCTCAACTCACTTACCTTTCTTTTCCACTTGCGCCTTTCGGGTTCCACTATGAGTTGAGCCCCAGAGAGGAGGTCAAAATTAGGTAAAGATTCAAAATTTGAATAACTGGATTTCCGAAATCAGAGTAAATGCAAACCCAAATGCCTATCATGCCTTGTGATGTGGACCACCACCAAATGTTTTGACATGGTGAAGGGAAACTAAAAAGATAGATACGATGACTAGCTGCTGAAGGAGATATTTACATGGGTGGACCAAAGTTAACTCACACTGGCCATGATTGGCTTCATGACCAAGTTGTGCCTCTAGTGCACACATAGTAGAGAACTTTGTTTTTGCCTAAAATACAGCGTGACTATATTTGGCATGCAGCATAATGCTGTTTGTGTTCTGTTACCTAGGTGTTAGTCCCTTTTTGTTGTCTAATTAAATCTAGGTGCATGCATGTAACACAATATTGGCATGCTTGGTTAAAAGATTGTCTTAGGTTGGCAATGCTCATGATCATGAGAAAGCATGTGTTCTACAGGCAGCACAGCACCAAAAAGGCCAGAATCATCAGTGGTTTCTGTGCGAGTCTCTCTCTCTCTCTCTCTCTCTCTCTCTCTCTGGGCCAAAACCGTAAACCGGCAATGCGAGGCTAGCTCTGTGGATTCTTCTCTCTTGGGTTGTAGAAAAGTTATGTACGAGACAAGGACGACACTTACATATTCCACTGCTAGTCCAACAAATGTTGTTTTTTGACTTGGCATGTACAACTTTCACAGTTAGGTTTGTTTTCTTCCACACAAAAAAAAAACTTTTGCAGATAATTTTCGCTATTATATATAAGCAATATTTAAAAATTATTATATTACGACAGTACTTTTCGATATTAATATGTCTATGTCTTTAATTGTATTGTGCCCATTATCTTTACTTATATAACTATATACATCAATGGTCAAAGTCTAACAAATTTGACAAGCACACACAAAAGCGCATATTCATTTTAGATTGAAAAACTTTTGCAGTTAATTTTCGCTACTATATATAAGCAATATTTAAAAATATTATATTACGAGAGTACTTTTCGATATTAATATGTCTATGTCTTTAATTTTCTTGTGCCCATTATCTTTACTTATATAACTATATACATCAATGGTCGAAGTCTTAACAAATTTGACAAGCGCACACAAAAGCGCATATTCATTTTAGATTGGAGTTAGTATATATACTTTCTTAGAATTCAAAACCCTATACCTTAAAAAATCCTAAAAGAAAACAAGGAATTTGAAAAAAAAAATACATGCTATTCTATTCCCTTCTTCACCGAATCGGCCGTCAAGAAACCGCATTTGTTTTAGCCATGTAACATCCAAAAATTGAGATGCATCCCTCCGATTGTAACGTCCCGTTTTCGGACGGGAATAGTAATTACCATTTGCTTCTTGGTTTTCAACCGTAATTCAAATTAGCTTATATTCTCAAAATCTTCTAGCTTCTAGCTAAGCTCGGTTGTGTTTCAAACCTTTTGCAAATTCCCAGATTCAAATTCAAGTTTGAATTCTCCTTTTCGATTTTGAGCCATTTCTCATTTGGCCTTTCCTCTTTTCTTGGGCTCGGCCAGGTGCCTTCTTTGGGCGGCCCATTTTCTCTCCCGACCTCTTGGCCCAACTCCACTGGCCACCTCCTTCTTAGCCCATCTTGGCAGACGCCTCCCTTGCCTTTCTTCCCCAACTGAGCCACCCTTCCCCAGTCGGGTCAATGCCCATGCCACTCCCTGCCACCACCACAAGCGCCCACGCCGCCCCTCGTGTCCGCCTCCTACCACCGCTAGGTCAACACATGCCCCGGCCTCCATAGTCTTCGCCATGACGTCGAAGCCGACCCACCCTCGCCCATGCGTCTGTGAGCCTTCGTGGTGCACAATCTTTGCTTTGCCCGTCTTGTCGCCCGTCGGCGGCATCATCCTCTCGGCCCACAAGTCTTCACTGCCACGGCGCCACGCCAGGGCATGCCCATCTCACCACTCCCGCCTCGTCTCATCGCCATGGCCGCCTTGGGACCATGCATCGTCGAGCCTCAACGGCTTTCGCCCTCTCCCTCGACTATAAAGAGCCCTAGCCACCTCTATGCTCCCTCTCCACCAACACCCTTGCCTCCTTCTCCTTCTTCACCGAGCAAAGCCGAAGCCGCCGCTCCTGTTGTTAGTCGTGCCGCCTCGCCACCGTTCGGCCACTCTGGTCAGCCCCTCGCCCAACCGACTGCGTCATCTCATGTGTCGGCCCCCAAGGAACCTTTTTTCCCTTCTGTATTGCCCGATTCGCCACCGTGGAGGGCCCTTCCTGCCTCACCTCCTTCTATGTTGCCAGCCGCCACCGCCAGACCACTTCGGACCGCCTCAAGTCTCCCCGCCCGGCTCAACGCCTCCCTCGTGGTCGCATGCAGCTCGTGCATGCGCCCTCTTCGCCACCGCGCCACTCCACCACCGACGCCTCGCGCATCCCGTGCACCGTCGTCGTCGCG
Organism: Phyllostachys edulis; assembly: GCA_036346405.1. Classification (NCBI taxonomy): domain Eukaryota; kingdom Viridiplantae; phylum Streptophyta; class Magnoliopsida; order Poales; family Poaceae; genus Phyllostachys; species Phyllostachys edulis. The sequence goes on from JAYEVD010000533.1 coordinate 197,527, forward strand.
CCAAGCCTTCTCCAGCGTCACCTCCACCGACACCGGCTCTGTCTCGCCGAGGGCCTCCCGCCCGTACCCCTCCTCGGCTCGCCGCTCTCGCCCGGCAGCCGTGGCCCAGCAGCGCCCTAGTCTCCTCCCAGACTCTGCGCATTTGGACGGTACATGCAGCGTGTGTGTTGACCAAATCCGTCGGGATTTAAGAACAGCGAAATACCGCATTGATGGTGCCCTAAACGGTCGGTTCATTTCAGTGCCGGGTGGGCCAAGCAACAGTAATGGCCCTTTTAAATGCCAGTTCATCCTCCCCCTTTGACCAACAGTGGGCCCCACGCATAGTGTGCACCCGGTGCACCATGGACCGGTGCGTAGTGCATGTTGACCTCTGGTCCATGCACTATGCACATGGATCAAAACTATTCATGGGTCCCTTGCGTCATAGTTTCTCTCTCCTTTTTATTTTCCCAATTTAATTCCAATTCAAACTTTGAAGTCGCGTTCTCCTCGTCATAGCGCAAAAATTATGAAATTTGTTTCTAAAATTTTGTAGATTCAAGATCTTGCTAATGGCACTGGTCTTGTTTAATTTGGAGTTCTTTTGTTATTTCTTTTGTATTTATTTTCTCTCTTTGCTTGTTTGTGCCTATTTACGGTATGTTAAATCCGATTAGGATTCGAAGACACGGAGGATCTCCATTTCGATCAAGCACAAGATTGTCAAGACTCTCTTACCCATAACCAAGGTGAGTCGATACTTTGATCATTTTGAGCCTACATTTTATGCAAATTATATTCATTTAAATTACCAAAATTGCATGCTTTAATTCTCTAATCAAATATATATTAAATTTTAATGTAGTTAAATACCTATTTGATGATTAATTAATTAATATGCCATCCCTCAACAATTGAATCCATTATTCCATGTTACCCTAGTAACTATAAGATAAATACTAGTTATAGGTTGTATTTAAGCGACAGGCTAGTCCTGCTTAAGTACCGGGACATTAAATGTCCTAATCATCATCTTTTAAACATGAAAGTAGTTTTGGGCAATCATTGTGGGTAAATGACTGAGATGGTTGAGTTAATATGTTTTTACTCCTCAAAAACCCTAATAACTTGTTGTTACTATCTGGGCGGGTGATATGACAGATGGTACGATGGTGGGTACTAATACAGCCCAAGGAATATTAGTATATGGAATAAAATTCCCAGGTAACCCTAAGGACTTAATCTTGTTATGACCTCCCGTGTAAAACAAGTACAACCACAAGTCTGCAAAATGCAACTTGGCTCTGTAAATTTATTGGACCCTGAAAGTCATCTCACTGATGGAGGGTGAAGAAGTCAATCGTGATCGGAAAGGGACACAGATGGTGAAGTTGCCGCTATGCTATTCATGGTGGTAAACATCCCACACAACTTATGGGGCCCACGCAAGTGGGAACACCCCATATGGGTGAGATGATGGAAAGAGGCGAGGTAATTTGAAAGGTTCTTGTGACGATCGCTCAACTACATAACTACGGAATCATGTGGGGTAATGAGTATGATAATCTCTTATGGGTACAGTGTACAACCTCTGAGTCTAAAGCTGTTTTAAGCGACCACGCCTACGGTCAAAAGCGGACATGAGAACCTTACTAGAGTTAGTTCTATTTCAAAAACCTTTGTGGGTGGTATGAAAAATGTGGTGGGCTCACCCAGCCTACGAGATTGGATTTTCACGAGTTTTCAAACTCGTGGTGTTAATAAATGGGGATAGCCCCAATAAAAAATAAGCATAGAGGTGGAGGTAACCTCTCTTTGCTATTGATGTGCACAATTACTCTCTTTAATAAAATGCAATTTGGTTAAAATGCTAAGTGATAGGAATTTGTAATTATGATAATTAAAAACATTACTTTAGCAAATAAAAGAACCCGAGCCATCCTTGTTAAACCTTGCATGTATTATTATTGCATCTTGTGTATTGGCTCGCGAGCACGGAAGTTGTGGTCATTCTCGCTCTTTCCCCCAAAACCCTCAGAAGCAGGAAATCATGGAGATTACGCATACTACGAGGATCCAGAAGTTGGAGGCCTAGGAGATGATGAAGAGTATATTAGTTCTTTTAGTCTAGGTCTTGCCTCAGTCCAGCTGACTCTGTCGGTGCTTGCATGCATCCTATATTATCTGAGTTTTTGGGTAATATCGGGCGCACACGGGTTTCCCCAGTCGCTTGCCTGTAGAGAGATGTGCTCTCATCCTTTTGCTTCCGTTGTCACTTCCGCTACTTTTGTAATGTAATCTTTGGCATGTTCGGCCCTTATTGTAAAACTTGACCCGATGCGGTCTATGTAAACTCGATGTGTTAATTAATGAATGGTTTAGTTCAAGCCATGTATGAAATAATTGATAATATATGCGTGAGTGCTATTTCTTGATCTAGGGAATATACGATATTTTCTAAAGGATTTGGATTTGTGAAATCGGGTCCAAACACCTATATATCAACAAAACTCAAAACTTTTAGTTGGAGCCAAGGATTTAAATATCGGCCGATAATCGCGATTATCGTTTCTATCGCCCCCTCGGTAGCCAATCAAACGGTTCCAAAATTTGTAGTTTGGATGAAATTTGGCCAAAAAAACAAATTTGCTTGAATTTTGTCCACTTGATGAATGAGTGAAGTAATACAAGCTCATCCGAATCTTGCTATCATGCTAACTACCTCGGTTGATGATTATTGAATTTGATTTTTAAAAATAAAATAAAATCCGAAAAATTCAAAAAATTGAAATTTTAAACGAAAATTTCTGATTTTTGGTCTTATCGCGTATAGGACCCCGTTAAAAAAATTTGCCGATACAAAAAAAACCTGGTTGGAGCATCACCTTGAACCGCGTCGTCGATGGATCATCTTATCGTCGATAACTAAAAATATCTCTATTTCTAAAAATCGACTGATCTTTGAACACACATATATATAGTTTACTCCGACTTACTACAACGGCTACAATAAGGTATCCATTTTAATCATGATGAGATTGCTTCATCTCACACTTATATTGACATGAGCAGAAATTGATCATATGTGTATACTTTAAGCTAGCTTGTTGAAATGGTCAGAACCCTGCTTATGCCCATTCATGCATCTGCATCGCACCGTGTTGCAATGATGCCACAAATCTCCAGGATCTGGGTGCGAGAAATTATAACGGTCATGGTAGGGTCGATGACGTCAGATGAGAGAATCTGATGATAAAGATAGCCCTAAAATCTGAAAGACAATCCATGGCATATTGCAGTTTACCTTTGACCTTTCCGGTGTCAAATTGAAACACACGCATCGATCGCAGGTAGCAGTTTCGGCTTATAGTACGTATCCATGTACTGCGTATTGATTGACACGGCATGTAAGTTATCCATGTCGATGAATTGTTGCAACTAATGATAAATAGACACACGCCATGCACGGAAGGGCTGGTGGAGCTAACTTGGAACAAGATCGAGCTTCACTTGAGCTAAAAGTCGAAACTAAAATCAAGCTCGGAACCAAACTCAATCACTTGGCTCCACGGGCGGAGCCAGCCACGGCTCAAGCCGTTCTTGGGTTGAACACAGTATGTATGTATGGATTGTTATTATTTTTTATGGGTTTTTAGTTTAGGTCTCGGGTTATTGCCCTAGTGGACGAGACTCAGCTCAGCCCTACTTTGCTCCAAGGTTGACAAACCAACAAAAATCACATACAAATTTGTAAGGGTACAATTAGCGCCTAGACATACAATGGGAAATTTTCCATCGTACGTTCCAATGCAACATCGGTGAATAACTTGTGCAACCATTGTAATCAACACATGCAACAAAATGCAGAATAATAGTGGAAAATACATGAAAAAATGAAAAAAAAATATCACCTTCTCACAAAAAGAAAAATGAAAACCATGAGTATATGACTTAGCTAAGTGCTAAAACAAGATTAGAAATCTCAAACAAAAATTTTACGACCTTACGACATTGCAACATTTTAGAATTGCTCGTGTAACAATAGAATTAAATGTTCGCAACAAAATTGAGAATCGCAGACTCTACTGCAACAAAAGAAATGACCATGCGCAACACAATTTGGAAAAATTGATGCAACATTTTAAGAAGACACATTGCAACAAAATGAAACACCTCACGCAACAATTTGATAAGGCAATGCAACATTCAGAAGAAGAAAAAAAACTCATGCAGCAACTCGACTTAACTGTTGCAATAATCGAGATGAGCTGATGAGGAGGAGAATGAGGCCGACTCACAACATCGGCTAGTCGCCGATAAGCCTAGATCTGGCGGTGGGCGAGGCCAACCTCCACCACCACCTCCTTCCCTAAGCCCGGGAGTCCTCGCCACGGGCTCCTCCATCACCACTGCAAGGAGCTTCTTTGGGAGGAGCTAACTCTGAGCTGCTCATGAAGGCCACAATCGATGGAGCGGGCTCGGGCACGAAGAGCTCACGGAAGCCATGGTGGCGGGGAGCTCGGGTGGTGTCGAGGAGAAGGTGTGCAGGATATGGAGCGGCTGCGAAGGAGGGCAACCGGCTACGTTGCCAGTGGTGGGGAAGCTGGGGAGAATGAGCACCTAGGAGGGATGCTAGGGAAGGGAGGCACTGGGGAGGAGGGCTGCTGGGAGGATATAAGGAAAATGAGTAGAGAGGAGGGGGCGAGGGGATGAAGAGATGAGAGGAATTGGTTTGGGAAAGAAAAGGCATAAACGACCATGAGAGTGACGAGGCGTCCAAGCAATTCGCTTCTTATCGGACGTAAGATCTGTATCATTATCCAAATTATAATTGAAGCTTGAGTGAGCGTAAGCACAGCTCAAATTAGAGACTCAAGTTCAGCTAGAATGGTAAAATCGCAAACCACATTCCCCGGCCCGCTAAGGAAATTATTGTATAGATATGACACTCCAAAGTTTTGAGCTTGAGTGAGCTTGAGTGATCTTAGCTAAGCTCGTCCTTGGCTCATATTGTGCTAACCACGGTAGGGTGCCTTGGTGAGCTCACGAATCTGAGCTTTTCCGACCGGCTAAACCTACAGGGTTTCACAAGTTTTTTAAGCCGAAGTTGAAGCTGCGAAAAGGCTAAATCACAAGTTTTTTAAGCCGAAGTTGAAGCCGCGAAAAGGCTAAATTCTAAAAATTCTCCATGTGAGCAAGAAGGCGCAAGGGCAATATCAAGAGGAGGCAAGCTCTTGGACTTTTTGGAGCAAGCGATGTTAGGTTGCAGCGCACCACGCCGCCAACCATTGTGGCTCATCGGCCACCATCGCCCGATCGGTTCCAGCCACAGAATCTCCGACCAAAGTAGCCTCCAATCCTTTGTCACCGCCACTCTCCACCATCTCTGGTCACGACTCGAGGGTGGTAGTAGTACACTCATGGTTGTCGATCGATTCGTGGAAGTAGAGATGGATAGAAATGGGTAAATAGAGAATAAAGAATGGAAAGGGGATTTTCTGTATTATGCTTGGGGTTAGAATTGTCCAAGTGGAGAAATCAGTTTTTGGAGCAAGTAGGACGGCCAAACACCCTTATTTTGTGGGCTCTAGCTTCTTCAGGAGGCCAGGAGCTAGAGCCCCTGTATGACCAAACAAGCATGTTACTAGCTTGAGATTCGACTAGCTTTTTTTAGCCTTAAGCTAGGCACGTGTGCGTTGTTGGTTTTGAGGGCATTTTGGTAATTCCTCAATTCGAGAAAAGAAGAAAATACAAAGGAAAGAAATGGATGTGGGGCCCACATGTCGATCAAGAGGAGATAGGGTTGGAGACCTTTGTCTCCAACCCCATCTTCATCTTGACGTTCGTGGAGCTCTGTCAGGCGGCTCCTTTGCTCGTCTTGCGGAAGACTCGAGGCGTGGCTGGATCTTGGCGGTCCGACACTTGGTGCAGTCGTCCATTGCTGGCCGTGTTGTCTCCTCTCGGCTCTTCCACTCTTTATTTTGGGTTGACTGCTCTCTTTTTTGGAGGAGGAGAAAAACAACGTGAGTTTCCCCTTTGTTTAATTGCTTCTTCTACTCCGATTTTGGCCGGTTTTGAGGGATTTTGGTGTTCTTGCGGTGCCATGGTTGCCTTTACGCCGTCAGTGGTGAACTCTTGCTCTTCCTGTGTGCGCATCCGGTCGGCTTCCTTCTTGCACCATACTCTCTGTGTGGGTGCTTGGGGGTGGGGGGGAGCTGTCGGTTTGGTTCTGGTGCTTAGTGGTGGGGTGCACTCGGCCAATGCATTCTTGTTGGTCTTGTGCGGCATACTCCTGTATCTCAGCTTCGTTCTTCGGTGTGTCCCGAATTGCGAAGATCGGCATTGTATCTCCATCAACCTCGTCTATTTTGCATCGCCTGTGTGGCGATTAGTTTCTAAAACGGCGTCATTTGGCGTGCCTTGCACTGGTTCTTCTTGGTGGCTTTGATTACCATCCACTTCGTGAGTTGTTTACATTTTTCGAGAATTGCTTTACTTTGCATATATGTGTTGTGTTAGTCTAAATGTGAAATTGGATTAATTCTAGTACTGGGAGATATTGCATGTTAAAGTTGTGGGTTCGGTTTACTGTTTAGTGATGATCTTTGTCATGTTATGAAATTATATTGGTAAGGATTCTTCTTTGTTGTCATATTGTTTCTAATAGCTTGTCTCTGGTACTTCTGTTTTCATTTGTGATTGAGTTAGAATTGTTCTTTTGATTGATGATCTGTTGTTCTCTGTTAGCCGATTGGCTTACTCTGTTGAAATAAGTGATTTTCTTAATTTGTTAGATGATCAATTCTCAATCATTGAATGGTTTATGTATTAATAGAGTGATTCCTTGTGCCTTTGTTGATCATATAATCCTTTGTTGACTGAAAATAAAATTGATGTTTGAGATAATTCTTGACTTAAGCGGTAGAGCATTAATTCGAGCTCATAGTCGATCCATTGTTATCATATTTAATTAGTGAAGAATCTTGACAAAGCGTAGTGAGAAGGCCAAGATTTCATCTTGTGTGACTCAACATCGAGAGCAAACATAAAACATTATAAATCTGAGTATCGCTAATTTTGCATGTTTTCTTGTCCTATCGTTCAAGCATATTATCGTGTTTAATTGACATGCAGAAATTACATGTTTATATGTTATTTTTGTCAATTATATGCTGCTGGAATTATGTTTTAATTATTGTTATTTATGCTGGAATTAATTCTGAATTTTTGCTAAAACTGTCATATTTACAACAATTCAGTAAACCAATATTTCAATAAATGGCTTCCTCATCTGATGTCATTAAGCCGGAAGTGTTTGACGGTGCCAACTTTAAACGTTGGCAGGCTAAAACTATGTTATGGCTGACTGACCTTAGACTTTTCTAGGTCATTTCAAATCCTCCAATGTTCCCATTGAAAACCGCTGAAATGACGCGGTGGGAGGATGCGAACAATTTGGTCTTAGCTTATTTGTTAGCCATCTTATCTAACTGGCTGTTTGACATATATGTTAACTTCAATAATGCTAAACAACTCTGGGACGAACTTGATGAGAAATATTCCGACTTGAACTTTAAGATGGTACAGGGACGGTCGATGAAGGTAGCTCCATGAGCTACAACTCTATGTACGTGATTTAAATCAATTACAAGCGCCTCCTACCGAGAGAATTTTCAAGTAAATATCATCTTGGCAAAGTTACGCCCTCATGGTATGACTTTGTAATCGCTCGTGACATAGCAGCGCTTGACACTCAATGATTTGTCAGCGACTATTAGTGTCGAAGAGCAAGCAAGTAGTGATAGTGCAGAGAAAAGCTCAAGTTCGGAGCTCATCGGTGGAGGTCAAGAGTGTTGGAGGCTTTTTGAAACATAAGGTCAAGAATCAGCCACAAAACAAGCTCAAGGAAGAAAATGAAGAAGAAGAAGGAAGAGATTATGCCTTGCGTTTGTAGAGTGGTTGGTCATAAAGCCAACCGTTGCCTGTCGTAAAGTCAATTGTCCTTTTCCTGGTCAGCATAAAAGCTGAAAGGCCGAAGTGAATGTCGTACTGTCTAGCTCTAGTTCTGAAGGGTGTGTACATCAGGCCTTTATGGCAAGTCCATCTATTGATTGTGGATTGATCTGGTGCTACTAGACATATATGTGCCGATCAATCGTGTTTCTCTTCATTTCAAGGTGAAAGTGGTGGATCCATCGATGGTGAGCGAATCATTGCCCTTTCTGATACATGGGATTGGACATGTTTGCATGAAGCTCACTTCAAGCAAAACACTCATTCTAAAAGACATGTTATGCGTGCACGCAATGACTCTTAATCGATGAGTGGGTCTATGCTATGTAGGCAAGGAATAAAGCCTGTATTTGAGTCCAATAAGGTCGTGTTGACCAAATTTGGTACTTTTGTGGGCAAAAAGCTATGATAGCGGAGGCATGTTCCGCTTATCTATTCTTGATTTTAATAATGTAAACATGAACACTGGCCAAGGAACTTTTTCCACGCCTCGTGTCGTCCCCCTCGGGAATCAGGTGACTCCCTGCGCCTAGCACCCCTCGCCACACCCGCCGCCGCCCGCCTAGCCATAAATCTGCCCGTGGCGGCCCCCTCCCCTCTCTCTTCCCCCTTTTTCTCCTCTCCTCCTCCTTTCTCCTTCCCCTTGGTGGGTTTCTCCATCGTGAGGTGCTCGCCGGGCCGTCAGCGTCCTCGCCAGATCCGCCCTGGCCTGGCCGGATCGGGCCTCCCGCCGGCCGGATCTGTGACATGGTGGCCAGCCCACCGCAGATCTGCGCCTCTCGATGCTCTGATGCGGTGGTGCGGTGGCGTGTCGCCGGCGCTGAATCGGCGCCCTTACATGAATCGAGCCCTGGCGGCGTTCGCCAGCCCTCTGTCGGTGTGGTGCCTTTCTTCATGGCATCGATGGTGGCGTCGGTGGGGCTGCGGCGATCTGGGTCCTCCGGGTGGCGGCTCGCCGACAAGCTAGCCTTGTTGGATGGCGGCGGACCCGTCGGCGGCGGCGGACAGCTCATCGGCCTCGGCGAGTTCGCCGCTCTCGCGCCACCGGCCGGCCGTGGTCGAGAGGACTTCCACCGCCTTCCGGGGTCTTCGGCCGGCGGCAATAACACCTCCCGCCGCTTAGCTCGCGCGTGCTCCACGACCTCGGGAGTCGGTTGTCTGCCGTCGCTTGCGGCGTGTTGCGGTGCGGCACGGCGTGGAGTCGCCGGTGGTGGTTCTTGTGCGGCGCGTTGTGGCGTCGGTGGTGCCGTTCTTTGGTCTTGGTGCTTGTTGGCGAGGTTGTTTGCTGTTCCTCCTTTTGTGCGAGTTTCGGGGCTCGGAGCCGTGAGCAAAACTCTGCCCGCTTCGGCTGGTGCAAAGGTCGTTAGCGCCCTCAAGCGCCTTACCCCTCCTGGAGGCGACTCTTCGCGTCTCCACCCTTGTTGCTTCTCCGGGTGAAAACCCTATCCGGGTGTCCGGACGGGCGACAGCGGCTTTGTGGTCATTCCTTCCTGAAGGCGTCACTTGAAAGCCCTGCTCTCTTCGTTTCTTTCTGTAGGTTTACCCCAACGTCCTCGATTCACGGCGGCTCTTCTTTACGGTTTGGCGCTTCACGATAGCTTTCGGTCAATCGCACTCCTTGAGCGACATTTGCCGACTTGTGTGACAAAGAGGCGGCGTGGGGCTGAGCTCGCCGATAGAGAGGTGCGGCGTGGGAGCGAGCTCCGCCGACCGAGTTGTGTGTCAATGAGGAGCGGCGTGGGAAGCGAGGGCTCCGCCGATAGAGAGGCGGCGTGGGGCGGGGCTCCGTCGATAGAGAGGTGTGGCGTGGAAGCGAGAGCCGCCAGCAAAGTTGTTGGGTTGGTTGGTTAGCGCGCGAGTTGAGTTGGGTTGGTCTTGCTTGCTGTCTAGTTGTGCCTTTCAGGTGTGAGTGTCGTTCTGTTCGAGTTGAGGTCGTTTTGTCGTCTCGGGGTTAGCTGCCAGTTTTTCTCTCTGAAACCGCGCATCTGTTAAGGTTTTCGGGCCCGGTTTCCCTTATAAACTGGGTCATTTCTCTTCTTCTTTACATATATGCTCAGTGGAGCTCCATTCAAAAAAAATAATGTAAACATTTTAAATATTTCCTATTGCAATAAAATTCATGATGTTTGGCATTCGCGTTTATGTCATGTTAACTTTGAAGCCATTGTGTGGTTAAGCAAAATGAGTTTAATTCTAAGCTATAATTATCAGAATGGTTCAAAGTGTGAAGTGTGTGTGCAAGCTAAGCAACCCCGAAAACCTTTTCATAGCGTTGAAGGGCGAAGCACCTCTCCACTTGAGCTAATCCATTATAATCTTTGTGAAATGAATGGAATATTAACTAAAAGTGGCAACTAAGTATTGTTACATTTATTTACTTAAGTCAAAAGATGAAGCACTAGAATACTTTAAAATCTTTAAAGTCGAAGTGGAAAACCAACTAGAAAGAAAATCAAACAGTTAAGATCAGACCGAAGCGGTGATATGTCTTTAATTAATTCTCTTAATTATGTGAAGAAAGTGGAATAATTCATGAAATTACTCCACCAAACTCACCCCAATCGAATGGAATAGCCGAAAGAAAGAACCGAATTGTTTCTCACTTGGTTAATGCCATGCCACAAAATTCAAGTATGTCGGACTATTGGTGAGGTGAAGCAATTCTCACAGCGAACTATATCCTAAATAGGGTTCCACCTCGCAATCAAGAGGAAACACCTTATGAAGGATGAAAGGGGAGAAAACCTAACTTATCATTTGTTCGAACTTGAGGATGCCTTGCAAAAGTGCATGTGCTATTACCGAAAAAAAGAAAGCTTGGTCCTAAGACTGTTAATTGTGTCTTTCTAGGGTATGCTAAAAATAGCACGGCTTATAAATTTTTAGTGGTCGAATTCGAGGTGAGTGACATCGCTACAAATGTAATGATGAAATCTCATGATGCGACGTTCTTTGAACATGTGTTTTCTATGAGACCAAATAAAGTCGTTGACCCTAATAGTTCAAATGAACACTCTATTCTTCCTAGTATGGATAACACCGCTCCAGAATTGGAGTTGAGAAGGAGTAAGAGGCAGAGGACTGAAAAGTCTCTTGCCGATGACTATGTCACTTATATCATGGATGATGAACCACGAACCCTTTCAAAGCATGTGCATCCCGGATGTGGATTACTAGAAAAGAGGCAATCCGTGGCGAGATGGATTCCATCATAGCTAACGGGCGTGGGAGGTTACAAATCTCTCTGTGAGACCCGATTTATTAGGCTCATAATACTTAGTCATCCAATTGACCCTAGTATTATCAACTAAATAAACCGTGCCTCGAGATATATGTACTTCCCAAGAATCACAGTATACACAACTCATTACAAAAGATTGCATCAATTCCATTCAAACACATAGAACAGAACAAGCAACAAACCGAAGTTAAAATACATAAAGGATAGTTATTACAAAAGAGGCCGACCGGCCAAATAACAACAAGACTACTAAGATAACGGCGGAAGCCAAAGTGCCATAGAGATGGCCCAAAATAAGAAACCAACAGTGTGCCTTCACCCACAAGGCAATAGCCCGGACCGCCAAGCTAATCGCTTTCCCAACCCATGCACATCTCATAAAAGTAGAGCCCTTTGGACCCTACCTCCTCTGCAACAAAGTTATTAAGCAAAGCAAATGAGTACAAAAATGTACTACAAGGTGACGATGTAATATAACAGAACTATAGTTTAGCTACATGCAAGTTTTATTTAAGTGGATGAGGCTTTGGACTTATTTTAGCATAAAGCAAGTTTTCATTTGCAATATTTAAATAGATTCCAAAGCAAAGTTGCAATTTATTTTCATTTGCAAGAAACCAACGAGACGGTAACAATTGATAGATAACAATCACTGGAAGTGGCTAACCCATTAGCCACCACAATAGCATGAACATCCATTCATACCAACCCATCAAGTTTTAATTTAAATGTTGTAGTCTAGTTCTTGCACGACCTTACCAAGCATGTCCATAACCTAGGGCGAGGCTATTGAATAGATTTAACCTGCGGTGTACCAATGTACTCACACATCGGACCGCCTTTTAGCCACATGATTTAGCACACTTCCTTTGGTATGTCGAGCAGCGGCTAAGTCCCTCTGAGACATTTCTAATTGATGATGCTAATTAAGAGTCGCAACCCACGGGATAAGGACACACTAGGCACCCTAACGATGCTGCTAATGCTCCTCTCCCACACCACACATATACATTTAAAACCACCCACCAACCAGCTCATAATTAACACCTCCCAAAGTACTTAGTCAAGAGAGGTCTCATATCCCCTCGTGTGGTTATACGCAAGAGCGCTTGGCTTAGTGACACAAGTAACTTCGGTCCTTGGGGACTTAGGCACCATTCGATCACACCCAAAATATCACACCAACATCCATTGTGCCCAAGTCAATAACAGTTTTGTTTTCATTTTGGTTTTATTTGTTTACAAAGTAACAAGCCACAAGAAGGACAAAATGGAATAAAGATTTTAGTGTGATCAAGGTCATCGACATAATGTCGACAACCGCCCATTTCTCCGTTATCTAAGCATTTCTAAGCATTATCAACGTAAACTACTAGCGATAAGAGTCCATCCATCGAACTCTAAATCGCAGCAAGATAATCCTAGGCTTAGTAGTAGAGAATGAACATTTACCTACAGAATATGCATCTAAAGGATTACTAGCGACATTTTAACACAAAGTAGCATGCATACATATAAGTGAAACAAAGTATTAAGTTTTAAAGTAATGGGACAATAAATGGATATGATCAAACTGCTTGCCTTGCTGGTTTTGCTCAATATATTGCTGAGGATCACTCACAGGTTCAACCCACTAAATCGGCACCCTAACGAAAAAGCGAAAGGAACCGATAAGAACGACGAAAACCACAAAGACAGCACAGCAAACGAACTCCAAATGCTCCAAAATTTCTACAGCAGAAAGAGGATGATTTTTAGGGAATTTAGCAACAAGAACCAATTGATTTGGATTCTCAATGCAAAAGATATGAGCAAAACAATTCTGCTCAGCCCTAAAAATACAAACTGCCACTATTCACTAATTTAATTATGAGGTAACATTTTCTAGAAGGGTGGTGCAGCTGAGATTTTTACTGTAAAACCAGCACCTCATGAGATGAATAACACAATTGAGTTCACCTCATTTGGAGCTATTATGCATTTTCTATAATTTTTCAAAAACAAGAACTTGAACAAAATTAAAATGCACAAGAATGCTTTCTGAAAAAAGTGACATGCCTAAATCCTATTCCAACATTTAGAGAATTCTCAGAGGAAGCCAACAAAGTTGGATTCACTCAAAAATAATCTCTGAGATCCTCACTTATGCATTTTGCAAGTTAAACACTATTTTTAGTGCAACATTTAAAGCTAGTTTTAAAACCTAATGGCAAATCTATGCTCTGGAGCTGAACTCAACTTATAATCATTTTTAGATTAAAGTCCAGTCCAAGACAGAGCTGACACAATTTGAATCCCCTATTTGGTTTTAAATTGAATTAGTTATGAAATTTTAAAGTTCATACCTTTTTAGGTTTACAAATAAAGAGTTCTCTGGAAATTCCTAAAACCAAAAAACTGGGAGGACATGAGCCACAGATCTCGAGATCTAACGGCTCGAGACCTCCCGGGGATTCTGCTTGCTGTCTTGTCGCGAGTCAGAGGTCATGGACCTCCCGGCAAGCGCCTGCGTGAGATGAGGGAGGTCGTGGCCGTTGATGGCACATCCAGCGGGCCACAACACGGGAGGAGGTCCTCAGCAGGCTGCGATCAACACGGGGAGGACATAAGCGGCTCGGATCACGCGGGAGGTCATAGCGAGATGACCTCGAGGAGGTCAATCGCGGAGGTCTTAACGTCCGCAGACCTCTAGGGAGGTCTAGGCGGCCACGATTTCGCAAGGGAGGTCTTGGGCGTGCAGATTTCCTCGGAGGAGGTGCAGGGGCGTCCAGACCGCCACTGCGCTTCGCGGCACTGCCTTTCGGACACGAAGATGTCTTGAGACACAAGGAGGTCGCGAGAGGTCTTAAATCGCGGCGCGCAGGCGGGATTAAAAGCGATTAAGACACGCCAAGGATTAGCGAGATTGAGCAATGATTAAAGCATTAAGTAAAGGATCTTTGTCCGAAATTTGACCGCGGCTGCTGCGTGTCGTCCGACAAAACCAAGTTTGAAGAGATGGTCCTCGCGGTGATGTAGACCTTGCGGCGACAACCAAGGACACCAGCATTATGCGCAATAGGGTTGCGCACTATGGTCCTCCTCTCAAGCGGCGATGGCCTTGAGCGCCGACAATGGGAAGAGGCGATAGCACAACACGGCAAAATGACAGCAGCTAAATTGAGCTCCGGCATTCGCCTGGCGTGTGCCAAGCCTAGGGACTACCGGGGGTTTACGGAGGTCTAGAGGGGCCGAGGAGGTCGAGGAGGAAGGACCGGTGCGGGGAAGAAAGGTGCTCCACGACCAAAGCTCCAACTTCAAGATCCTTTGGCCAC